>PVJL010001398.1:0-267884 GCA_004026885.1 Lyroderma lyra | reverse complement strand
CGCTTTTTAGCCCAAATATTTGAGGGAAAAATAAGGATGCACATTATGCATGGGTCGTACTAATTCCTTATCTATATAAATGTTTTTAATTATTTTATTTATGCTTATGAGTTAACAGTCTAACTCCAGAAATCAATAACGGTATCTGTATGCAACATGGAAACAACCAAAGTGCCCTGCGACAGATGACTGGATAAAGAAGCTGTGTACATATACACAATGGAATATTACTCAGCTGTAAGAAAAGATGAAATATTGCCATTTGCGACAACATGGATGGACCTGGAGATCATCATGCTAAGTGAAATAAGCCAGAAAGAAAAAACAAAGAACTGCATGATTTCACTCATATGCGGAATATAAAACTGAAAGCAAAGAAAAAAAGAAATGAACAAACAAATAACCCATGGACACAATCAATAGTTTAATGTCTATTTGGGGACGAGGGGGTTAGGGAGGGGAGAAAGGGGAGGGGGTGGGAGAGGAGTGGGGGGAAGCTAAATGTAAGGTGATGGAAAGAGAAGTCACATTAAGTGGTGAACTTATTATACAACAAGTTGACAATGCACTGTAGAATTGTATGCCTGAAACCTATGTAATCCTTGCTAACAGATGTCACCCCAATAAGTCTAACAATAAAAATGAATTAAAAAAAAAAGAACAAATACAGAAACAAAGAACATGATGTTCTGGACCCAAATAATGTAAACAAGTCTAGAAACACACCTATATTGCATGATAACATCAACCTCATGCATCACAATATGATAGCTGATGTTCGCAAAGATGTCCTTGTTGAGGAATCTTCTGCTAGTGGAAAATCCAGTTGCTGTTGTCACTGTGTGGTTAAAGCATTTTGACATCATATATCAGACACCTGAGGACTGTGAGAGCTCACACAGCTAGGGGTGTGGGGATGGCGATCACGTGTGGCAGTGCTAGACACTTGAATGGGTCACCAGGGGTGACTTGAGTGGGGGATGATCTGATGATGATTATTCAGTGGACTTGAGTTGCGTTAATCATATCTGTCCCACAAATGGACTGAGAACTAGATGTTTCTCATTACCTAGACACTGGAATTGAGTGAGAAGCCCAATAAAGACACTAATTTTTAAATGGGAAGAGATGGAATTAGGAAGGGATAGAAATAGTGTTGTAAAAAGAAGCCAAAAGCAGCCTCAGGGAAAATGGGAAAGCTGCCATTAAAGTCTCAGGCTGCCAGCAAGTCTGGGGTGATAACTTAAAATAATAGGCAAGAAGCCCAGCTTCACCTGAAGCTAGAAGCAGCCTTGGCAATTTGTAAGTGACCTCTCTTCAGGCAACAGGAACAAGACAGACAGAAGGGGATAAGAAGGAAGGGAAGAATTTCAGAGGCCAGAGGATCATTGACCTCAGAGAAGCAAAGAAGATACCTCCTAAGACAGTACCTTTCTCAACTGGGGCAAGGACCAGAGGAGGACATTCCAGTTCCAGAACACATGGGTTGTGGTATTCGGAGAATGGAAGGCGACTGGGGACAATGCTGAGCTTCTGACCCGGAAAGAAGTGAAACAAAAACAACCTTAAGACCTAAGTTAGAGATCAGGCTGTGCTGACTCTAGGTAAACTTTGAGAGTCAGTGAACATTGTTTCCAACATCTTTCTTTTCTGCACCAGGTCCTGTCTCATAGGGTCCTCTCTTCTTCTCCTTAACCCAGTTCCCTCAGTTTCTCTCTGGTTGTATTAAACTCCTCCCTGTCTCCACCACTTCACTGAAACTATGATCAATGGATGCCAAATCCCATGGAGACATCTCAGTGCTATTCTTATTTGGCACTGTGCTGAGATTGGCAGTGGAACTGTAATGGTTTGAGGAGACAATGGGAGGTGAAACTGTGCAGATGATCAAGGCATTTGGCAAATTTTCTTCTGAGAAGATGAAGAGATTACTCTGCCAGTGTTTGGAGAACTAGGAACTCATGGACACTAGGATCTTGAATTTAGCTTGGCTTTAGGTGGAGCCACTTCCTTCCCTAAAACCCAATCTAATGGGAGAAGTGAAAAATACAGTGGTAGATAACTCTTCCTTCTGTTAAGGACAAGACTCAGAGACCACAAAGATGCTTAATCCTCCCTCCCAGGCCCCAGGTAACATTAAATAATGCTGATCATTTCCATTTATTGAAATTACTTCTTAAAATTACTTCTCATTTTTTTCTTATGAGGCAATAAAATTGATATACATTGTTGAATGTAAGTCAGCTTCAGTTGTAAATTGTTTTGGATTTCAACGCTAAACTATGCAACTTAATAAGGTTAACAAGACAGTTGAAAGTTTAATATAATATATGAGCATGAATTAACAGATCTGTTCTGCTTAAACCTGTTAACTCATAGATTTCCATGAATCCAAAATTATTCAGAATAGCCAGGAAAAACTGGAAACAATTGAAATATCCATCAACAGGTAAACAAAATGTGATAGTTGATGCAATGAAATTCTACTCAGCAGTAAAAGGGAATGAGCTACTGATATATACAACAGCATGGATGAATTGTAAAGATGTTATGTCAAGTGATAGAAACCTTGCACAAGAGTGAATACAATATGATTCCATTTATATGACTTTTCTAGAATATACAAAACTAATCTATGGTGGTAAAAAAAATCAAAACAGTGGTTGCCTCTGATCGTTAAGGGCAGAGATTTGCTGGGAAGGGATATGAGGCAACTTTCTGGAGGATGGTCATATTATTTATCTTGATAGGAGTTTGGTTTGAACTGTTTTATGCCTTAATTGGCTATTCATCCAATAGCAAATTAAGTTGTGTGTACGAGTATGTTTCATTATATATAAATTTAACCTCGAGAAAAACAAATATTTAACTTCAGTTAATGATATGCATATGAACGTATTTGGGGAGAAGTAAACTGATGCCTGCAACTGACTTTAAAATGTATTCGAAAATAAGCTGTACTAATGGATGGATAAAAGGTAGATATGAAATAAAGCAAGTGTAGCAAAATGTTAATTGTAGAATGTAAGTGTTGGATATATGGGTGTTGCTTGTAAAATGCCTTCAACTTTGCTCTGTTTGGAAAATTTCCATATTAAAGAGGAAAAAAAGTAAACTAATTCAAAATGAACCTCACTGGGGCAACTTGTGTCTGTACTTTTGAGCCCAACCCTGGTTGCATTGCCATCATTGTCAGGCTCAGTGCTGTATGTGTCATCCATTCCCTCTTCCCTTCTGTAATCATTATAGTGTAGGTTATTCTTTCTAACCACTTAGGCAAACTCCTTAAGCCAATTTTTATCATCAGGCCTGCCTGGGGAATCATTGGTTCTGCCTACCCTTCTACCAGTGGAGTTGTTGATAACTTACAAATGTACAATTACTAAACAGAAAATATTGAAAAGCACAAAAGTTCCTTGGAATCTTCCCATGATTACTCTTGAGTGCATGAAGAGGGAATGCAAGGACTTAGGACTTGACAAATTGGCAAACATTACTTCTACTTCCCTCCTTTCTTGCCCCCTCCTCTGAACTCTATTGAATTTGTAATGACACGATCTTTCACCTCCCCAAATTGTATTGTAAAACCAGAAAACATAGATTCTCTGAAATTGACATTCCCATCTCACGACCTCATTTGGCCAGAGGTTCAGCTACGATTTGCCTGGAGGTTCACATCCCCCTGTGTGGGCTGAGCTGACACCGCATGACCCATGACCTTCCCACCATTGCAATCTCTTACACATGGACATTACACAGAATGCCAAGTGTAGGTCAAAAAAGGCTGCCAGGAAAACATTTTTTAAAAAAGCTTCCTTCTATTCCATGCTTGTCAGCTTGAAAACAGAATTCTGCATTTGATATTTTTCCACTGCTGTCTTAAACCTTTGTGCGAGGAGATGAAGCATAAATAAATGAACACATAGGTAAATCTTTTGAGGCAGAAAATTGTGTAAGTTAACCCCTGCATTAGCATGTAAAGTTGTTTATATCGAACGATACAGTTGAGATGGAGGACACTAATGTATTTGATCTAATCTGCACCAAAGTCACTAGAACACAAGGCTGATGGCCCACATCTTGGTTTCTAAGGTAATCAGAAAGCATTCGTGTTGACAGTTAAGATGTAGCTTGGAGTGCCTCTCTTTCTGAGTGTCAGAATTGGCCTTGGAAAGAAAGCTAGGTTTCAGAAAGGAGGGCCAAATTCATTTTCAGTAAGATCGGAGAACAGATATGAAGCCCTGTCTCAGTGGCTGGGCTAATTTGTATATATTCATTTAACAAATATTTATTGAGCATCTACTATGCACCAGGCATGGTTCTTGGGCTCTCAGGTCCTTGTCTGTGGTTCATTATACGGTTCTGTTATTTCTATGTAGTTCTGCTCTTCTTCCAGGCTTCAACACTATTGTTTTTGTTTTGTTCTATTCATCCCAGCAGTTTTTTTTCACCTCTGTTGTCTTACTGTGTAATTTAGCAGGCCCCTTATAGTTGATTAAATGCAGATGCTCCATTACTGCAACCAGAGCTTAGAAAAGGCCCAAGTGATAGACCATGAGAAGGTGACAGGAATAGCAGCTGTGGGCCAAGCAGGGCCTGATGGAAAGCGATGAACTTTCTTTGCTGTAACCTTGGATTTTGAATAACTACCTACAGTTGGCCAGTCAGCTGACATCCCCATGCATGTATATTGCCGGCTTACTTGGGTGGGAGGGTGGAGTCCTTTATGCCTGCTAACCTAGGTAAAATGCTTCAGGTTGACTTGTTGATAGCAGTTTGTTGGCAGAGGCTATGAGGCTATGGCTGTGTGGGAATGGCCAGACTCACAGGTGAGAACCCTTTATTCTTCTTTACTATTTTGCCATCTACTTTCTTTGCTTATCTACTCCAGACTTTTCCACAAAAACCAGTGTACAGTGATGCAAAGGGCAACCCTGAGCTGGCTGCAAACTACAAACAGAGTAGCACTTGAAATTCTTCCTTGAAGAACTAGCTCCTCTTCAAGCCAACTTCATGTGCTTAAAAGGTTTTATAAAGTTTGGTGCCTTCTTTTCCCTGAGCTTGCTAAGTCAAGGTATGCATAAGCATCTGTGTACATCTGTGTGTGTTCTGGTGTGTGCACATGTGCTTGCATGAACAATGATTTTTCAAGGTTGTAAGTGTGAAAAAGAAGGGTAGTTCAGCATAAAATAGTAGTAACCATGAGACATCAGAAGCACTGATGGTAGAATGATGTTATTTGTATCAGTTAGCTTTTGGTGTGTATTAATTCAAACTCAAATTTAGTGACTTTAAGTAACAAGAATTTACTTGCTAAAGATTTTTGTGGCTTCTGCTTTGAGCTGGCTCAGCTGGGACTGGAGGGTCTAGAATAGTCTCACTCAAATAGCTGGATCCTCAGTGGGGATGGCTGGGACAGTTGGAATTACTGGGGTTTCCCTGTCCACCTAGTCTCTCATTTTCTGGGAGGCTATCCTGGGCCTCTTAGAATAGTAATGAAAGTATTGCCAGCAGCAAGAAAGAGAAAGCCTCAATGTGTAAATATTTCCTAGTTTCTGCTTAAATCATATTTGCCAATACCCCACTGGACACACTATGTCAACTGACCAAGCTTGAAAATTGAATGGGTGGATAAAAAGACTCAATTCCTTGATGGAAGCATCTACAAAGAATTTGTGGCCATTTCTTTACGATCTACCATACTGTGAATGATGACATGGAGAACATGTTAGTTACACATAGTAAATTCCAGAACATTTAGAAAAGTTTGAGTTGGGATTGTAAACCCTAACTAGAATCATCTATAACCACCTCTCATAATAGTTACGATTGACTGTGCTGAGTATTAAGTATGTGTTCAGCATAGCACTGGATATTTCACATTAATTATCTCATTTAATCTTCATGGCAACCATGTAAGTCGTTCTCATTTTGCATAGGAAGAAACTGAGGCTAAGATGGGCTAATGACTTGTCACACTAAGTGGCAATATGGGATATGAAGTAGAATGAGGCCCACTGATTTTGGGGTGTCATTCTTAACCACTATTACTTTAGAACCATGGGAAAAAGAAAGTAGAAACCAATCAAATACCTTTAGATAACAAATTCGTGATGTTCTTCTTTTTGGAAAATATAATTTTTTTTTTATCATAGCAAATGATGGCCACCCTAACTTAACATTTTCCATTTGGGAATGGGAAATCTTTCTTCTAGAATATCTAGAGGAGGCATTTAGGTTAACAGATGCTTACCTTCAGGCCAGGCAGGCAACTGTCTCCTGAGGATAAATGTCACTGATTCAATGATCCTGCATAGGATCCAGGATTCTGCATTTCTAACCAGCTCCCAGGTGAACTGATGCTGCTGATCAGTGGGCCCTACTTAGAGTATAATAGCATTAGTAAGTCTTCAAGAACTTCAGTTAAACTTACCTGTGCCTCAGTTTTCTCCTCTGTAAAGTGGAATTAATAATAATCTCTCTCTCAAAGGACTGTAATGTTTAATACAAGTAAAGTACTTTAAACAGGACTTCACATATAGTAAATACTCCATAAATGCTAGTTATCACTATTATTATTCTTTTATGCCCTCACATTTGTCTTTTTGAATTTCATACCAGCTTATACCCGTAGGCCATATATTAATAGTAACTCAAATTTCAAACTGCATTATCCTGATCCTTCCCCTCTGATACTTGAACATTGGTGCAGCAGGGAATCAAGGCAGCCCTCAGACATCCACACATGCTCCTTACTGTGCAGCTGTCCCAGACATGTTGCCAACAATCCCTGCCTTTTCCACCTCACAGTAGTTCCCACTTAATAGGAGGGGTGTCATGCCACACCTGACACCTATGTAAGAGACCCAGGCAAGGAGGTTATAAGTGAATAGGGTCCTCCACAGGCAGATACATGAAGGAATTCAAAGCAAGCACCTCCCTGCCCCCTGCCCATTTCTGCTCACCATGCTGAGACATCTCAGGAAATGTTGCTTTCAACCCAGAAACTTGCCTCCTGTCTGGGCAGTTCTCAAAGCTATGGATCAGGGGTCTCCAGAGCAGGGCATAAAAATGCCAGTGGGTACTGAGACAATCTATTGGGGTAGAAGCAGAAAATAATGAAACCTACCTATCTATCTATCTACCTTCTTTATCTAAAAATAAGGAAATCAAGTAAACCAAATATGTAATATATAGTTTGCCTTAAACATTTGCATATGAATTTCTATGTAAACCTATGTCTATTAGTATATGGGCCTAAAATGTTTTGCCATAAGGTGTGAATAATCCAAGCACTTTAGAAATAATTTCTAGAGATTACAAAGTTTATACCTTCATGGTTGAGAAGAAAAATTCTCTGTGTGGGGTGACAATTCTAGTGTTCACTATCCTTTCATTACCTTCCCAAGAACCCAGGAAGGGCTCCTTTTGATCTCCCTTGCATTGATTAAGGATCATGTAACTAGCTCTGGTCTGTATGAAGTAAGAGAAAGTGATTTACCTGGATCCAAGGCTTGGGCCCAGGGCTCCAGCTAGAGGGTAGAGCCAAAAGTGAAAGGTACCTGGGTCTAACCTAAATAGGAAGAAGGCTCTGAGGAAAGCAACCTACCTAGGAATACTTGTGATTGATTTTTTTTTTGGCTTTTTTTTTTCATTTTACTGTTAGACTTATTGGGTGACATCTGTTAGCAAGGATTACATAGGTTTCAGGCATACAATTCTACAGTGCATTGTCAACTTGTTGTATAATAAGTTCACACCTAATGTGACTTCTCTTTCTATCACCTTGTATTTAGCTTACCCACCTCCTCTCCCACCCGTGATTGATTTTGTGGGAGCAGAAAACAATCGTTCATTGTTTTAAGATACTGAAATTTTAGGGGTTTTTGTTCTGACTAAGACAGTCTCCTCTACAGCTCTCTCTTCCTCTCCCAACTCCATTGTTGAGTAACCCTTTGGCCTCAGACAAAGACCTTCTGGATGCTGAACATTTAACCTCTTAACATCTTAACATCTTCAGTACCAACAAGGTTATTGCACAGAGTAAAAGTTATGAAAGCAAACTCTGAAGTCAGACCACCTGGGCTCAAATCTGAGCTCTGCCACTCGTTAACAGTGTGATCTTCTGAGGAGCCACTTAACTTTCTCACTTTATTTTCTCATTCCAAATAAGAGATAATTTTGGCATTTTATAAGGCTCTTTGAAGAGCCAAATGAGAAAATTCTTGCAAAACGAATTAGCACAGTGCCTGACATGTAGTAAATGCTTAATAAATGTTAACTTTTGGTATTATTGTTGCAATGGCAAGTTTACCTTCCTTCTGCAACTATAAAGCCTTTCTCAAGATAAAAAGATAAATATGAGTGGCCTCTTTCTGCCTATGTCACTCTTCTCCCATTGCCTTCTCCCAACCCTCAGCCTCCAGGCATGTGGAAAGGTGGAACTGGTCTGTAAGGAATGTCCCTCTCAATCATCCCCAGTCCCCAATCCTACAAACCAGAGATTTCTGTAGGGCTTTTAGACTGACAAGACCTATCATTTGAAACTGGACAGTATTATTGTTTTCTATCTCATTTAAAACGGTATGCCTGGTCAGCCTACTTTTGCTACTCTAGTCTCTGTCTCCTGGCTGGATTGACAATATAATAACCAAGGCATAAAATTTCAAGTGAAGCCTGACAGGAGGTTATCCTGCCTCTTCTGAGACCTGTAGAGCTGCAAGGAACTTAGTGAGGCAGCCTTTGCCATTACTGGGTAGACTCGTGGAGAAATTTTCTGTGTATTAAATTGAAAGCTGCCCCATTCTTAATTGAAAATAAGTCTACCATTAGTCCAAGACTTCTCAAACTGTGGCACACATCAGAATCCCATGGGAGGGCTTGTTAAAAATCAGTGCTGAGTCCCACCCTGAAGTTTCTGATTTGGTAGGTCTGGAGTGAGGCCCAATAACATGTCTAACAAGTTCCCTAGTGCTATGGGTGCTGCCAGTTTGTGGACCTTACTTTGAGTACCTTTATATTAATCTGACAGCCTTTCAAAAATTAAGACAGTAGATGGATCCTCCACTTCTTTCACCAGTCACTGCCTCTTTAGGTTAAACATGTTAGGACTGCCACATTTCCCTATCCTGTGTCAGGTTCTATCTCTAGTCCTGGGTATGGACTAGAGCAGGGGTGTCCAACCTTTTGGCTTCCCTGGGTCACATTGGAAGAAGAATTGTCTTGGGCCACACATAAAATACACTAACAGTAATGATAGCTGATGAGCTTTAAAAAAAAGTTCATGCATAATTTTCATAATGTTTTAAGAAAGTTTATGAATTTGTACTGGGCTGCATTCAAAGCTGTCCTGGGCTGCATGTGGCCTGTGGGCCATGAGTTGGACTAGAGACAAAGACAAAACGTATTTATTTATTTATTTATTTATTTTTAATTCATTTTTATTGTTAGACTTATTGGGGTGACATCTGTTAGCAAGGATTACATAGGTTTCAGGCATACAATTCTACAGTGCATTGTCAACTTGATGTATAATAAGTTCACCACCTAAAAAGTATTTAGACCTCATCATCAGGGAGCTCACAGTTATGTGAAAAATAGAGAGAAAAAGAACCCACTACAATGACCACAATAAATATGTATTCTGTCCCTACTATGTGCTTTGGCTGTCTCCAAAGTCTGATGATTCAACATTGAGCAAGATGGCAAAGTCTTTGTCTCTTAGAGTCCTCTGGTTAGTGGCAGAGACTGACCAGTTGATAGGAAATTATAATCCAGGGTGATAAGAGTGTGGAAAGGAAAAGCCAGTGAGCTCTAGAAGCACAGAACAGAGACCCCAAACTCCAATACGTAGCTAGAGTATAGAGAAAGACTTCCTTGGGCAGATGATAGCTAAGATAAAACACAGAAGATAAATAGAAATAAAGCATCTAAGGGGTGGGATGGATGACTCAGGAGGAGGGAAGGGAGGTGAAGAAAGCTGGTGCAATTCAGGATTGGTGAGAAGCGCTGTGTAGTCAAGCGATACTTGAGACACAGCTAGGTAAAAGAGGGATGGTAAGAAGTAAAGCTAGAACTGGGAGAGACTGCCACTTCTCAGGTGGACATTAACAATCCATGAGAGCATCTTATCTCTCCCCTAAGGGTGGCATTTGAAGTTATAGATCCAGACCCCACACCCAGTTCACTCTCCATTTCAGAGATGGGAAATGGTTTTGCTCCATGTGTTATCTGGACATCTGGAAGCGTGACATGCAGTAAAGTAGAGCTGGCCCAAGATTAAACATTGTCCAGAGACCCAGCAGGTCATGTCTGGCCTGGGGACCTACTTCATCCCTGCATTAGGGCCAAGTGCACCACAGTGAGTCATGCATGTGTAACAATATGTAAATGGGTGGGGGTGTGAGGCAGTTAGGAAGAGCTTAAGAGGATGTTTATGGACAAACTCTAGAGAGGGTGTAGAAAAGATGAAGCAAATGTAGAATTCAAGCATCCCATAATGCTCTAGTCTAATTTAAAGGTTGGAGAGCCTGGGTGCCTGGGGGTGTGGGCAGTGTAGAAATGGCATCTGGAAGGATGGAGGGGAGGAGAAGGGAAAGGAGGAGATGGGAGAGAAGAGGAGAGGTGGGAAACTGAAAGGTGGGGAGACAGAGAAGCAGCATTCCCAGAGGCAAAGCTGAAGATGAGACTGTGTTTGTTAGCCCAATGAATACTTCAGGGTTTTAAACAGAAACACTTTTAAAAGGAACTGATGCCCCAAACTGGTAGAATCTGGTAGAAGAAAAGTAGAACACAGACCTCAAATGCAAACAGACCTGGTTTTGAGTCCCATCTTTGGCACTAACATACTGGGTATCCTTGGCAAGTTGCCTAAATTCTCTGTCTTAGAGTCTTCCTTGGTGAGAAAAAATAATAAAGCTGAATTCATATGGCTATTAGGAGACCTAAATGAGGTTTAGATGTGCAGTTTCTGATACATGGGGCATTGAGGAATCATAGGGTATGCGATGCCCTCTCCTCCTATCCAGAGAGAAAGTGGCCCCTTTCAGGCAGGGAAGGCCATCTTGAAGAAGTGACCTTCCAAGGCTGAAGAAGCATTGATGGCAGGGACTCTTTCCTGCTTTAAACCTCTGTTTAAAGCTGAGTATGGAAAGGTTCAGGTGTTCTGTGAGCTATGTGCCTTGGCTCAAAAAGGTATGTGGTTACTGGAAGTGTTGTGAGAGAAGAAAGGCTGGTGCTCAGAGGAATAATTTTTGATGGAGAAAATATCCACATTTTTGGAGCAAAAAGCAAAGCTAAGATCCACAGATTGGGAGATGGAGTCCTGAGCCTTGTACTGAGCAAGAACATAAAAAGGTTTCTTTTGTTATCATTAGTAGCCTCTACCTTAAAGTTGAGTGTGGTACAATACATCGTTTAGACAGGGGATAATAATTTCTACATCACTTTATAGTTTGAAATTACTTTCGTTGACACCATTTCTTCAGGCAATCAGCAATTGTCGAATGCTTAAGTTGTGCCAGATACTTCTCATCTTGAGCATTCACCAACAGTACTTATACTTTGACTTTTCTTTGGGGACTCTCCTTTATTTTTATTGATGTAAGTAATCAGGAGTAACCCTAATTTTCTTTCCACTTCAACCAGTCCTAAGGAAACTTCCATTTGCATTCCTTTCTCTTTGGTGATGCCTGAGTGGTTAGCTAGCTGTGATTAGTCAATTCTGTTGGTTAATGAACTGAGCAAAGAGGTTAAGGTCACAGTTTTGATCCCCAAGGGCTGATTTACCATGCCACTTGTGTGTACTGCCACTCTTTCTCTTCTCCTGATGTATATGCTTCTTCCTTCCTAAAGGCCTTTGTACAAATTTTCACCCTACAGAGAGCCATATTGCTCCAGCCCCTAGTTCTAGATATTCAATGTAATTTCCTCAGCAAAGCTTTACTCACCTCCTAGACTTCATCAGGTGCCTCAGTTTACTTTCCCATGGTTCCCTGTGCTTCTCTTGTGAGGCATTTATTAGTATGTATAATTATATATTTATTTTTATATAAATTAATGTATGGCTTTTTGTATCAGTTGGGATAATGTTCAGCTACGACTAATTGTAGTTTAAATACATGAGGGTTTATTTATCTCCCATAGCAAGATATGCCATCTAGCACAGGTTAAGTGGCTCAATAATGCCACATGGGACTCAGACTCCTTTTCCTCTTCTTCCTCTGAAAACTACAGCAATTATTTAGTCCTCATGTTTGCAATATGACTGCTGCTACTTAGACATAGCATCTATATTCCAACTAGAAAAAAAAGGGATGAAAAAAGTGAGCATAGATTGACTACTACTTATGCCTCATGGCCAGAGCTAGGTCACATGGCAACATCTAGCTGCAAAGGAGTCTGAAAGTAAGGTGTTGCTCTTTAGCCTTTACAATCTCCATGATAGGGTCAAGTCAGAGAGAAAGGCTAAGCCAAGTAAAATGAACCAACATATTGAGCCTCTCCTATGCCCTTACTGACCTTCAATAAGTAAGAAGGCAGGGGCCTTTTTTATTCATAATTGTAAGTCTACCTTGTACAAAGTTTGTCCCATTGTAGGTATCTGGTGAGCATTTTGTTAAGTAAATAACTTAACAAATAAATAAATAAAATCTTGCAAAGATCACCTGCCACTTTAGGTCTCAAGAGGGACCAGAATACCATAGATGGATCAATGCCATCTTACGACTATAATTCATTGCCTTCACATGAATTATAGGAAAGGACATCACCTCTGCCTCAAGACACATTACTGTCATCCACTAGAAAGTTATCTTAATAAAATGATAAATTTGCCACATGTACAATGTGAATGATGTCTCATAGATGTGGTGGAGTTGTTATCCAAACAACCTGCACAGCCATGTATGGCCGCCTTGCAGGAAACACAAGCACACATTACCGGTACAGTGGATATGGCTGATCAAGCCACCATCACACCTGTTTCCTGAAGCAAAGAAGGGAGCACTTCCTGTGGAGCAAGCCTGAAGACTTTACCTGTGCTGATGACAGCTTCTTATATATAAAGACTAGTTATTCTGAGGCAGCAGAGATATGGTGGGATGACAAGAAAGTGTGTTTGATTTCTGCTCTCTACTTCCAGTCTCTATCATATTATGAGAATCACTTAATTTCAGTTTCCTCATCTCTAAATTGGGGAAAAGAACTCTTGCTTCAAGAGGTGTTGTTTGGTATCTAATGAAATAACATACATGAAAGGGTTTGGGAATCTGCTCAGCATTAGAAAAATGTAAACTACTGTTAGCATGGAGAGCTGACAGGAAATAAATATTGAGTGAGTGTTCAAATCTTATGTCTACCACCACTCTCCAGCCACACGACCTTCAGCATGTTAATTTAATTTCTCTGGGGTTTTCTCATCTGTAGAACAGGTCGGATGATATTACGACCTGCTGCCCGGGAGAATTGTGAGGTTTAAAAATAGTAATGTGCTTAATAAATGTTAACTACTAACTTTGAGGCAGTTTTGACTTGCATTATGCTCTACATTTTGCATTCAATATTTCATTGAAATTATTAAATAAATCACCCTCGATTTTGGGGGTAAAACAGAAAATGAAATGAAACAAAAGGGTTTCTAGGTCATTTTGCTAAAAGAGCAGAGTCTGTGGGAAAAGAGCACTTCAGCCCATTTTTGTGACTTTTGTTCTGTTGTGGTGTTTCTGATGTGTAGAAAGAAAATCTTCTGTTCAAAGACTTTCTCCTCCCCTCTCCACCCCATGTTACCCCCAAACTCTCTTGGCCAAATCTGAATGCTGCTCCTACTAGGTTGTAGCTAGAATTTCTCACTAAGTAGTCAGTGAGATTGAGTTCAGGGAAACATCACTATTTACAAAGCAAAAGGGAATCCAAGGGAAAAAAAGGCCAGCCATGCAGGCAGGGTGGGTCAGGTCAGTTAAACAGAATCTTGGTTCCCACATGCCCTGGTTCTCCCTTCTACATCCCTCCTCCCAGCTGCCCCTCTGGGATGGAGGCCGGTGACAGCTGAGAAAATCCGTTTAGTTTCTGGAGCAGTGAAACAGAAGGGCAGAAGGTTTTGAAATAGAAAGCAAGCACCGAACTTGTAAATTCAACTGCTGTTTAATGGCCGGCTTTCTCATGCACAGCCTCCTGGAGCCCAATTGGTCTAACTGTCTTGTAACATTATTTTATCCTGTTCTCCTTTCCATTTGTCTACTCCTCACCACTGCCAATGTTCCTCCCCCTAATCTCTCCAGGGTATAGAGTTACGGGTAAAACAAGATGTTTTCTCTTCATTTCTCACATCACATTTCACAGGAGTAAACAAATAGTCCTTCATTTTCCTTCCTTCTGCCCCACAGAAGGAAAACTGTGCTGAACACCCGAGTTCCTTGCCTGGTTGCTATGTGGCCTGAAGCTGACATCTTTTGTGCATGTCACGGTTTATAGTAGAGTGGTTAAAAATCAGCTCCCATTCTGGTGACTAAATTTTATTGACTTTTCCAGGGCCTGTGGTGGGACTGACATGTTCCCCATTTAATTACTTCCTCCTTTTTGACAGCAGATTGAGTTAACCAGAGGACACACAGGTGGCTCTGGGGCCAGGGAACTTGGAGTGACCATGGCTAGGCAGCTGAGAGGGGGCCAGGGTGAGCACAGGCTGGGGATGTAACAAACTGCTGGCAGTTGTGAACTGTGGTTTTACGGTTGCACTGGGGGCAATAACAAAACAGTGGGGCTTTTGGACTAATTTGAAGAATGCTTTGCATAAATCCCAGCTGCTAGCCATATGTCCAACCCTTGTAGAAGCGAGGGTGTGTTTCCCTGAGCTCGTTTCCTTCCTGAGAAGTCAAGATTAACCAAGCCTCTACATGCCCAGCCCAGGTCTTTTTGAGAGGACAGGCCTCAAAAGCTTGAGCTGATTTAATCACAATGTAAATCTATATAATGCTTGAGCAGACTTTTATGTTCAATAATGTATCATTTTGTCCTCATAAGGCCCCACAATACAGGCCAGGCAGGAAACCTCCATTTAGAGACCAGAAGACTGAGGCCCAGAGAGAATGTGACCAATGATAAAAGCAAACAAGGAGCTTACTAGGTGTCAGGCACTCTTCTAAACCCTTGAGAGATATGACTTCAGTTCATGCTTGTATCAGTCCTATAATGCAGGCACCATGATTATCTCTGCTTCACTGAGGAGGGAACTGAGCCCAGAGAGGTTGCTTAACTTTCCCATGGTCACTCAGCTAACAAGTATCAGAGCTGGGATTGAAACCCAGGCAGTCTGGCTCTAGAGTCTGTTTTTATCATCACTGTATCTGCTGCCACCCAGCCTGGCAGTGACAGAGCTGGAATTCACTCCAACGTCAGGACCCCCATTCTTCTGAAATGTGCTCTTTAAAGACCCTTAATTACTAGCAGCACAAGCTGCAATTCAGAAGACTCTTTTCATCTGGTATCGCAAAGTCTTCCACTTAAATATATTTGATTAGTCCCTCCCTACCAACTTGCCAAGAAGTCAGAGGCCTACCCAGTCAAAAGAAGCTATAATGCTCTAGGAAATGACTCCCAAACCAAGGCTTTGGGAAAATACAGGTATCAAAGTGTTGGAAGTTGCAAAGCTTGGCAGCCTAATGCCTAGAACAGGTATTTTCTCTCTGTTTCCGGAGAAGAATGGGTGTGGTTCTCGCAGTACTGTCTGATTTTGTGAGTAAGTGCACTCCAGTTTCACACACCCAGAGAGTCAGCCTCTCCCTTTGGGAAAAGATCATTCCACCCCTGAGTTCTCTGACAGTTTATAGGTGTTTTAGCAAAGGAGTCTCCACCAGCCTGTGGTTAAGTGTGAGCCAACCAGGTGGAAGGGAGGGGATTGCTTTAATGTGACAATATCTCCATCTGCCCAGGCACCTTTCTCACAAGAGAAAACCAGTAAAAGCTTTGTTCCACATTCACTGGTGCCCTTCTGGATGTGTAAAGATTTTTACATTCCATAGCCCAAACCAAATGCAGACCAAATCCAAATTAGAATTCATGTCAAGAGCCGGAAAGCAGGAGTATGACCCCCCACCTTCAGTTCTGAGTAGAATTTTCTTTCCTCATTTGTAAACTAATTCTGTAGCCAGGCATTAGGTAACATGAAACAAGTAAGCCAACATATAATCAGTGTCCACAAAAGGATACTATTAGAGAAGAACAAAATGGTTTGGGTTGTAGTAATCATTGGTCGTATTTACTTATTTTTTGGCAACAGTCTATTGCTCCAGTTTGGATTACCCTAGAAGCTGACGCTGAGGCAAAGTTTTGGGTGCAAAATAATTAATTGGGGAGGTGATTCCAGGAGGCATCCTTGTGGAGTTGAGAAGTGAGGTAGAAAAGAGATGAAAACCAATTCAGTGTCAAAACAGGTTACTGCTGTGGGCAACCGAGGCTCAGTTCTGCTGGGGAATCTCAGGGAGGTTCTGTGGAACATGCCTGAATGCCCATCTGAGGGTCAGGGAAGCTGCGACATTTATCCACCATCTCCTGTTGGCCATTGGTTTAGTCTAGCCCTGTGTGTGTTAACTGCTCAGCACTCTGGCCTCTCCCATCTATGGGCTGAGGGTATCGCATTTGCTTACAGTAAGAAGGCCTCTGAGTGCCAATGGGATATGAGAAGGTCACTGATATCATCTACTGCTCTCTGCTTAAGAGCCAAACCAGTTTATGGGGGAAGAGGGTGTGAGGGAAGATGATATGTGGTAGTTAGGTTTCTTTTGGTTGCATGTGGCAAAATCCCAACTCAACCTAGCTTAAGTAAAATTAAAAGTAATATAACCCCAGGTGTACAAACAATGCTATCAGGGTCCTGTCTTCTGTCCATCTCTCATTTATGCTTTCTTCTGTGTTAGTCTTATTGTCTGCCTGGCTGAGAAGAGAGTGGAAAAGGTGGCAACTCTAGGCTTACATGATCCTTACTCCTCCTGATCTCAGAGTAGAGCATTTTTTCCTAATAGCTCTGGTTAAAATCTCAAGGAAGACTCTGATTGGCCTGTTGTGGGTCAAGTTCCCATTCTTATACTAGATGGTGCAGCCACAAGGATGGACTAGAATCAAGTCATGTGTTGGGTTAGCGGAAATGGTGTCATCCTACCCCAACATCATGGACCAAGCAGGATTTTGGGGACCTATGAGAGAGATGGTTCTAGAAGGGTGCTGATAAACCAGCCTTTAAACAAGCAAGCAAACAAACAAAGGCCCTGATATGTACCAGGGCATAGATACTCCCTCCATTGCTAATTTAAAGCTGCCAACATGATGTCACTTAACATAGAGTTTGAAAGAGCTGTGCAGAGTTGGTCCTTGTGAGCCAGTATGAGCTGGCTCCAGCACACATCTGAGTGCTTCGCATAAAGAGAGACACACAGTGTGACTACTACAACTATAAAAGAGAAGATCAAAGTTTGTTCTGTGAATACTTGGGAGACATAAAGGCTCAGATTAAGAACTGACAGGATAGTTTGTTTGGCATGTATGATGCTTGGGATGAACTGATATGTTAAAACAAGTGTTCTTCCCGACAGTCTTCATCTTGCAAGTACTTCTAGGAAACATTTAACCAATGACTTGATGACTTTATAATAATGTTTAGCAACATGTATTCTACTGCTGTGTAGGTTCCATGAGGGCAGGGATATTTGCCTATTCTGTTCAGTGCTATATCCTCAGGGTCTAAAAGAGAGCTCAGGAAAACACCTAGGCACCCGATATTTGTTCCACCAATGCATGAATGACTGGTCAGCCTATGGAGTTGGATGCATTCCCCAACACAAATGTACCCGCTTCGTGAGTAACCAATGCTCTGCTTGTGATGCCCAAGGTGTGCAAACCTCACTTTATATCTCACAGCTGCCACCACAGCCCCTTCAGATTCTCTTATCATAATCTTTGGAGGAGCCACCATTGGCGACTGATGCCCTCAGTCCACACACCACACTGCTTCCTGGTATGAGGAAAGTGTGACTCTGGCTCTTTGTCCTCTAATGGCCACTTTGTTATCCCTGCTCCTCGATTTCTCTAACTTGGTATTGTTGTTTTAAGCCAAGAGGGGTGATTCTTCCTTCCTGCCTTGGGCTCAGCCCTTTCCAGACAGGGGCCGACCATGATGGCTCCTCCTCATTAAGTCAAGGGAACTTGCCGGGGCTTGTATGATTAGAGTCCCTTTACACATTGGTACAGAGAACTTTCTGCCTTCCAGTTCTTTTGTTTCAAAATAGAAAGCATAACTAGGAAGCTGCAAGGTTGGAAAGTTGTTAAACACACAAACACACAGACACACACACACTCCCACCAAACCAGATTTGCTGATAACAGGTGAATGGGAAGGCCTGAAGCTGAGGGAGAGTTTCAAGGTCACAGGCAAGGAGGGGCCTGCGGTGGTGGTGATAGAAAAGATGAATAGACAACAGTTGAATGCATTATTTAGTATGTTCCACACCGCAATGCCGAGAATGGTTCCTTCGCACCAGAAGATTTGATGTATCAGGATGTTTGTCTCTCAGAGGACACCCCTTGGTCTCCTTTTGAGTTCATGGAGGTGTGGTTGTCTAGGTGACAACTGTCAGGCAAGAAGCTACACACTGAAGAATAAAATCATCTTTGCTAATAGACCAGCATGCTAATATGTACCTGAAGGTTTAACTGCTATATTGCCCTGAAAGAATCATTGCAAGAGGAGGAAAGAACTCACTTTAACATGGCCTACCTCAGTGAATTCAATTTCTATTGAAGAGAGACTAGCATTTTAAAAACCACAGTGTGTGGAGCTTCGAGTCCCTTTCTTCTTTATTGAGAAATGATTTAATAATGAACTTACAACTTCAGGGCCTCCAGTCAGCCCCCTGGAGCACCAGAAGAGGGAAGAGGCAGTATGGAGGGGCTGGGGGCTGCCAGGCTCCATCTTCTTCTATGCCTGCTCAGGTCCAGGCTCTGTGACTGAGGTTACCCAAGAGTAACTTGGTTCAGACACGGGTAGAGTCTGAGTGATAATTTTCCTCCCTCACAAGATTGCTGGGTGCCTCTAATTAATGGCTATGAATTCCTTAGATGGACTTGTTATCAGATGGAAAAGGGCTAATTGTACTGGTCACAATACTTAACCTCTTTCTTCCAGAAGGAAGGATGTGCGGGGTGTGTGTGTGTGTGTGTATGCCTGCGCACGTGTATGTATCTGCCTTGGTTCTTTTTGTAAATGAGGCAGAAAAGCTTGAGAATCATCTAAATTCTTTGGCTTCAAGACACCAGCAAATGAAAGATTGTATTCACTAAGTCTTATTCACTAAGTCTTTCTCATCCAGCGAAGAGTGGTCAACATTTACTGGGCTATTTTTATGTGCCTTCCAGGGCACTAAGTGCTTTACCAGCTTGATCATATTTAACCCTCTGCATTCCTGAATCTTTAAGGGTGACTGTTATTATCCTCAGTCTTCAGGTGGGGAAACCAGGCTCAGTGAGTTTAGGAGACTTGTCCAAGGTCTCACCCATGGTGGCAAAAAAGTGAGAGTCTTTTACATTCAGAAGCTCTTGCCAAAAACAGAACTGACCAGAGCAACTTGAGCTTCCTTCATTAACAGCAAAGAACCTCACATATAAGGATCTGGACAAGCAGGGCTGTTCTACCCTCCACACATCTGGGAAGCCTCTTGCTTTACCTTCTGCTCCAATTCTTACCTCTGCCCTGTGTTTTCTTTGCTCACTTTCTTGAACTACAAATAATGTCTATGTTCTATTCCCCCATAGCTGGAGTATCTGGCCTTCAATTTGCATACACCCTCACAGGCAACTTCTACTAAGAAGTTGGTTTCTACCATGTGCTGGGTGTGCTAAGTAGCTGAAGAGGCAAAGATGAATGGCATCAAGGCACTGCTTGAAGAAACTCAGTCTGGAGAGAGAATGAATTGTGAAGCTACGCAATCAACACAGCATAATCAAAATAATAATAATAAATTGGCTGACCGGATGTCCCATTTTAAATGGAACAGAAAACAACAGTACTGTCCGTTTCAAGTGGTAAGTATGGTCAGCCTACTCACACCTCAAAATTAGCCCAGTGAGACTAGGCTGACCATATGTACTGTTTGAAAGGAGACAGAACCATTGTTTTCTGTTCTGTTTAAAATGGGACTTCTGGTCATTCCAATAATAATAGAATAATATTAAGTACAACAAAATAAACAACTGTTTTTGGAGTGCTTCCTATGTGGAAGGCCTTATCCTGAGCACTGGATTTAATAAGTTTATGAGATAGGGATTATTATTATTTCCACCCTAAAGGTGAGTTTCCATATACTGAATGCAGAAAACAATATAATTTCTCCTTTCACCACTTGCCTTAGGTTTACTGTTCCAAACTGTAGGCCTTTAGGATCGAGGAGCTAAATATTTTATGAGGAGACAATGTGTTCGATGTATTAGAAACCCTATGGTCCTGGACAAAATGGTGGCTTTGATGAGGACAAAGGGAGTAAAAGCAAGACTAATAGGGAAGCTGGCAAGAGGGACTGGAACTAGGGACAGTTGTGGGTCTCTTTGTCAACAAGCCAAGGTGACAAGCACCCTAGAAATCTACTATCATTTTGACCATTGGCCAGGTCCATGTTCTGGTTCATAAATCCTGTGGGAACACAATCTATTCAACCAGATTCTCCTGCTTCCAGGCTGGATGTCTGATTGTCAACCACATGCAGAAGGAAGCCACCAGCAATATTTTGAGTGGAAGAACATGAATCCTGCTTTCTTCTTTTTACTTCAGTCCCTGCACGTATGTCAGGTATGTATATATGGGAGTATCAAAACCTTTGATGAATAAATGATTATTCAATGGCAAGTTAAAATATTTTATTGGAAATTAACATGGATTTAATAGACTCAATACATTATGGCATCCTACTATGTATTAGACTAGATAACATGCTAGATACAGGGTTAAGGAAAGGAAGGTGGTAAGAAAAAAGCACAGCCTCTGCCCTATGGTGCTTATGAGAAACATATAATGATCAAATAACAATACAGGTAAATGTATCATTATGAACTGAGATGAGTACCATAAAGAAAAGGATGAGACATTGGAAAATTAAAAATAATAAACACCGAGGAAGTGATGCTTGGGCTGGGAGCTGAAAGGTAAATACGTTTTTAAAAGGAAAGGAACAGCATTCTAAGTAGTGGGAACAACATGTGCAAAATGTATTTAGTTGTGGAACAGAAAGGACCCAACTGTGGCTGAAGCAGAGGGAGTGAAGGTGGGTATGCTGTAAGATGAGGGTGGAGAGATTGGCATGGACCAGATTATGCAGGACCTTATAGCCATGTTAAGGATATCAGCCATCATTCTAAACAATGGCCTTCATTAAAAGATTTTAAAGCAATACAATGACATGATCAGATCTGTGCTTTGAAAATACCACTGTCTGCCATGTAGAACCTGGATTGGAGATGATTAGATTGGAGATAATACAACCAGTTAGCAGGCTAGGTCCAGAAGGGAGATATTGGTGATTTGAACCACGATGCTGGTAATGGAGATAGTAAGAAGCTGGTGGAATTGAATATATTTAGGATGTAAAACTAAGAAGTCATTATGACCTGGAAGGTTAAAATAAGCATCAAATCTCAAGGGCCAGGTGAAAGTTCGAAGGGAGGATGGTGGTTCGGTATGGAGGTTCAAAGAAGTAAGAGGAAGACAGTGATGTGCAGAAAACAGATTGGCTAAATCAAGTTAAGACTTAGTCCTGAGATGTACTATTTTTTTTTAATAAGAGGCATTGGACATTCCTATACAGGGCTCTGTGGAGCTGTAAGCAATACATGTGTAATGATCAATATTCCTATTCTATCAAACATCAGCCATGTCATGTCACCAACTCCTCCCCAGAGGCCTTCATTGAATAGAGCAATTCTCCTATTTTACTTTTATTGTATAGTTTGTAAAACAGGACAGGTTATATCAAAGGTGGGTTTTCAGATGGGGGGCTTTAAGAGTGACCAGTTCTCATGAGTGACTTTAGACTGTACTTCGGAAATTATAAAGGCATTTAATTTAAAAATATATGTAATTTATAAATAGGAGGGCCCAGGGCAATAAAATGAATTAGAAAGTCTAGAGATGTAGCCAAATACATATAGGAATTTAGTTATAAAGGTGGCATATCAAACTAGTGTGGAAAAAGAAGGACTTATTAATAAATAGTGTTGGGATAACTGGTTAGCTATCTAGATAAAATAAAAATGAATCTAGTTCTCATATCACATAATAGGAAAAAATCCAAATTTGATCCAAGATTCAAATGCAAAAGATAAAATCTTTTAAATTATTAAAGACAAACATGAAGGAAATTCTTGTATAACCTTGGAGTCCACAAGGCTTTTCTGAGTATGACTTGAAATCCAGAATTCATAAAAGAAAAGATTGATAAATTTAGTTATGTGAAAATAAGACTAAAATCTTTGCATGGCACAAAGTATAATAAATAAAGTAATACATACATACATACATACATACAAAGTAAAAGAAAAGTTGCCACCCATATCGCCAAATACAAATCTCCCTAAAAAAGCATCAATAGGAATAAACAACAACCTAATAGAGAAATGTACAAAGGATACAAACATATAGTTCACAGAAAAGAAAATATATATGGCTCTAAGTGTTATGAAAAGATGCTCAACTGCACTTATAAGATGAGAAATATAAAATAATACTATACTAAGATACCATTTATTTTTCCCCATTGGATTTATTAAAAGTAACAACAATAAATTACCAACTGTCTATTGGCAAAGATGTGGGAACACACATGCACATGACTGAATTGCAAGAGGGTAAATTTGGCATGACCCTCTATGGCAGGCAATTTGGCAATATCCATCAAAATTACAAATGCCTATTTTATTTTCCCCAGCTGTTTAATTTTAGTACTTTATCCAATAGAAATACTTGCCCTCTTGTGAAATGATATATATGAAAGGTATTGCTACATTATTTGAAATAGCACAAGGTTGGACACAACCCAAATGTCCAACAATAGAGAACTGGTTAAATAAATTATATTACATCCATTCAATAGAATATTATACGGCTGAAATGAATGAGGACAATCTTTATATACTAGGCTGACCAGATGACTGTGTTAAATGGGACAGAAAACAAAAGTACTGTCCTGTTTCAAATGGTACATATGGTCAGCCTACTGACACCTTGAATTTAGCCCAGAGAGACTAGGCTGACTATAAGTCACATTTGAAATGTGACAGTACTATTGTTTTCTGTGCCATTTAAAATGGCACATCTGGTCAGCCTATTATATGCTGATATGATCAGCTCTCCAAATATACTTTGAAGTGAAAAAAAGCAACAGGGAGACAACTAATACTCTTTGCTATCTTTAGGATGTAGAACTGATATCTGTACTCACATTTGCTTATATATGCTTAAAGAAATTAGGAAACATACACAAGAAGACCACACTATTTTGTTGATTCTGAGATATACATTATTTTCTCATTTTGACATCTGTGAGGCAGGACCTCCATTATATGACATTTTAGAGTTATAATTAGCCATATTATTTTCTGTCATAATGGTACATGAAATAATGATGTAACTTAAAGTTGATGATGTCTTAGATCTGATGAAACACAGTAATAATAATGCTTACTTATGGTGAGGGGAGACTGGGGAAAGAAATGAGGAGAAGTCTTTTCATGTATATGACTGTTAACTTTTTCTGTTTGAGCCATGTTAATTTATCACCTACTCAAAAATGGAATAAATAATATTAATAAAAATGGGATTATACAAAAATATATTACTATCTACTATATGTATTAATCATATATTTTTACTATATATATAGTTTTGCATAGAGAGAGGACTGTGATTTAAGGTTTTTCATCTGCAATATGTATAGGAATAATAATGTTAATACCTACTTCACAGGACTGTTCAGAAGATGATGTGAAATAAAGGGTGTGAAAGTACTTTGGTGAGGACAATTTTGTTATTATTGTTGTTACTACATCAGATGGTGACAGGCCTAGCCCCTCCCTGCTCCCAACTGTCATTGTTCACGGATGTTTCCTAACTGTCACACAGAGCAGTTGGGAAATACATATACATGTATAATACATGCAGGTTTTCTGGAAAAAAATCTAGCAATAAGTACCTCTGTTTTTCATATTACATGGTTGGATACTTTTGGGACAGTCTATATATATAAAAAATATCATCTAATATATATTACATATGTATATATTATAATGATTATACTGTATGTTATTATATATGTGTGTGTGTGTGTGTGTGTGTGTGTGTGTGTGTGTGTGTATGTGATATGTGTGTGTATAATATATATAGCTTAGTTCCTGGAGTCTACATCCTCCTGTGCCTATACTCTAAGTAAGAGACCCAGTTCTAAGATATTAAAATTGCATCCAAACAGACCCACACTTGAAATTTGCTAATTGATGTATGTGAGCTGCCAAAGTGAGCACAGAAACTTGCTACTGTATTTTGCTGTGTATAATGTGCTCCTGTGTATAATGCACACTCATGCTTTTAGCCCAAACTTTCAGGGAAAAAAACCTTAGTTTTAATTTTTTAATTCATTTTTGTTTATATTTAGGTACTTGCTTTTATGTATTATAAAAAAAATTTTAGCATTTATTTTTAACATACTATAGTACAAGAAATTTTATGTAACAAATAATTATAAAACATAAGAACAGATACAAGGTACAAGAAATTTTATGTATAAAATTTTTATATATAAAAACAACCCCCCAAAAATGATTATCATATTCCAGGGTATCATTTTGCATATGGATATCATTATTGATTTCTAGAGTTACACTTTTAACTCATAAGCATAAATAAAAGAATTAAAACATTTATATAGGTACAGAATTAATACTACCCATATATAATGTGCATCCTTATTTTCCCTCACAAATTTGGGCAAAAAAGTGCACATTATACACAGCAAAATATGATAATTGATGGTGAGACAACAACCATGTGCTGTGTTGAAACTGGGTCCACCTGGAAAGCTGTCAGCTCCTCAGCATCACACTTGGTTTTGCCAGTAGGCAGAACATATTATTTTTCTAGATGTGACTGATGCACCTTTAGTTTGGGAACCAAGAAGACTGCCTCATCATAAAGCTTTGTGAGAGGTGGAGGCACACTGTTAAGGCTTCTATTATGATCTAGTAGACATTTTCAGAGCTCTCAGACAAAAATCAATGCTTGGGTGAACACACAACTGAACCAGATTCTTGCTTGTACTTTTTTCTCTCTTCAAAAGACTAGATAAGCTCTGAATTAGGTAGGTTTTTCTTTTTGGCATTTATATTAGTGATGAGAGCAGTTGCTTTTCTTCCCCTCCTCCCCACTTTCATAAACCTCTATCAGCCTCTCCTGGGTTAAATGTAATTTCTAGGTAAGACATTGACAAGAAGCAGGGTGACAAATGCCACAGGAAGAGTCAGATGTATAGCATCCTGAGTCGTGTTCCAAACAAATATTTTTTTAATGAAAAATAGGACTGGAAGAAATTCCAGCATGGTCTTTCTTTTTGCAAGGTGAAAGGTTTATAACTTTTTGAAATGCCTAGTTTAGGTTAAAGACACCAGGATTCTTGATCCAAGTTCTTCAGTCAACAGATGGATGCTTTCAAAGTACTCTTTTAATGGATCATTCCCTCAGTTTTCTTATCTGAAAAATGGATACAATGGTACCTATTCTGCTTTTCTTAAAAGCCTGTAGTGAGAATAAATGAGATTGGTTTGGGATACACTTTAATGTACATCTATCAAAGGGCTACAGATAGAGGGAAGGTTCTATTTTTGCCATCATTTGAAGGGGAATTGAATTTGTGCAGAGAGGCCATTTGATAGACACTTGACATGTCTCAGCTAGAGATTCCTCTTTCCCAACGGCTGTGTGTGACAGTTAGGAAACATCCCTGAACAATGACAGTTGGGAGCAGGGAGGGGCTAGGCCTGTCATCACCTGATGTAGTAACAACAGTAATAACTAAATTGTCCTTCTCAAAACACTTTCTCACTCTTATTGTCATATCATCCTCTGAATAGTTCTGTGAAGTAGATATTAGCATTCTTATTCCTACACATATTACAGATGATTATTAGCCTTATTATTCCTATACATATTAAAGATGATTATTAGTATTATTATTCCTATACATATTACAGATTATTATTGGCATTATTATTCCTATACATATTACAGATGAAGAACCTGAAATCACTGAGCTAAGCTGGAATTTGAACCCAGGCTTGTCTAGCTTCAAACTTTGCTCTCCTTTCACAATACTGTCCTGCTTACTGTCCTTTCTGCTCTGAATTGATGTCAGCGACATGTCACAGAAACCACAGAAAGCTGGGGCCTGAGCTGCTCTGGAGACCAGAGATGGAAACAGGGAGGGGAAATGGAAACTTTTTCTTCTTCTAACATAAGCTATTAGCACACATCTATTAAGACATACGGTGACCATCTGAAACTGGAGTCATTGAGGTCATTGCTGAAATTCAGCCTAACAATAATATACTCAAGTTAGATAGCATTGTAATGTCCTAGTCCCTGAAATTTTGCCTTAAGGAGAATGCTCCTGGCAAATAGTGATGAAGAACAGCAGCATATCTATTGACACATAAAATAAAATGTCAGTCGATGTATGGGGCCATGGTACTATTTGACCTTAAATGTCTTCAGGCAGATTGTGCCCTAACCTAACCATAGGTGTCACTGTTAATGACTCAGCCATGCAAGATTATGCAAACAAAAGGGACACCCACACAGGGATTCAACTTAGTTCCATAAATCAGGTGCTGTTACTGAAGAGCCAGATAACCAGTTCCAGCTGGTGGTAAGGAGGACTGTCCCAGGATAGATTAATTATAGCTCTTGAGCCAAATATGGCTCCTGACCTGTTTTTGTAAATAAAGTTTTATTGGAATAGAGCCATACTTGGTAATGTAAGCACAATAGCAGTTAAAGTGGTTGAAAAAGACTGTGTAGCCTGCAAAGCTGAAAATATTCACTATCTAGCCATTTACAGAAAATGTTTGCCAACCTCTGTCCTAGGCAATGCATGTGCAGGTGAGTTCAGACTTGTGAGCACAACCAAAAGCTCTGGCCATGTCCCCCACTGAGGAAACACATGAAGGTAAGGATAACAGAAATCCTGTAGATTCAAACATCCAGGAGCCCTAAACCACTTGTATATAGTATAGTACACATATCTACGTAGGTTGAGACCTGGCTGAACACTCTATTGGCTGGCCTCTCTTCCAACCTCTGGGGTGTTTGAATTAAGCTGGAACAAAGTGGGCCCTTCTTAGAAGATTATTGTGAGCAATGTCCCTGGGACATTGGAGGCTTCTATTGGACAGTTAAGTGACTTGACAAGCAGTCTTCAAGGGATACTAGAGAATGCAATAACAGTAATTATGGATCCTCACAGCTTTGGAGAAGCCTCTTGAATCAGGAACCCAAGCTAGTAGATCCTGAGGGAACTTCAGAGATCATCTAGGGTGTAAGAACAGAATGGCTTATTCAAGGGCTCACCATGAGTTAAGTGGTGAAGTCTTCTAATCTTATTCAGGGTATTTCCCACCATTCCATGCACTGTGACCTAACATCAAATCCACAGCACATTGTTTCAAATACTCAGTGGACTGAAGGAATGTTTACAGGTTCAGAATGGCCTGTGCCTTGTGATCTGGACTTGCTAGACAGATGGCTGTTTGAGGGAAGCCATAAGCCCATGGACATCCTTGTAGCTCAGTTTCTTTTGAGTTAAGTGGATGGGGAAGATTGTGAGAAAGCTTTTGTGGACATATGGGAGAGGAAGGAAGGAGGCATCTGAGATGGTTGATGTATGGCTCTTTCATAAAAGACTAGAAGAGTAAACCCGAGTCAGAGCCAATGGGGCAGGAACCAGGACAAGTAACCAAGACATCATGAAGAAAGGCAGCCCATCCTAAGAACATTGCCATGGTCTATATTCATGGCAAAGAAATCAATCAGTTTAGAATCAGAATCCAAAGTCAGAGTCTCTAAGTAGAAATAAGGACAATTCAGGGAAGGGAAAACATTCCACTCTAAATACTGGGATGATTGCAGGCAGGCTGAAGTCATGGCAACAATGTAGGCCTGTTGGATTAGATATTCCACATGTCAATAACATAGCAACAGTCATATAATAATGATTATAGTGTGGCTTCACAGGTTTCAAGATTGCCAATGCTGTTTAGGTGACTGTAAAAACCTTGAGGAAATGTATATAACCTTGGTCTACATGATGACCACTATTGGTACAAATATATAAAGGGATAACCAATTATAAACACAGAGTCCCCAGTCAGGAAGTTTCACAATATCTGCATAAGTGTCTAGGAGTTGAGATGGTTGCATAATTGAGTGCCACATTCTGTTCAGCAAAAAGCAAGGAAATACAAATGAACACAAGGCCAAGTCAGTAGAAGACCTCAACAGCATGGTGAACCAAAAGGTAAAAATGTAGACTAAGAAAGACCTTGAGAAATATGGTTTGGAAGTTCCACAATAAATGTGGAGCTCTAACCGCAGCTCTCTTTACCATATGCCAGTTTTGAAATCTGGCTGCCCCTCTGGAATATGGGCCTTTGGGTAAAGGAGAAAGAACATGTGTGCTTGGAAATGTAATCCTGAATAAACTGTGATGTTGAAAATGTCTTTGGCATTTGTTTGAAGGCAACTGAACAAATTTTATTGCATAATTGTGGACACTGTACTCTATAATAAGTACTGGGGGCATGAGGGTAAATCAACACCACTACATCCTTCTGGGGCCTTCTTGTTTAATAGGAGAAACACACACAATAAACAAATAATTTCGGTATAATTTAGGGCCAAAGTGTTAAGAAAGCATAGAGGAAAGTCATATAACTCAGCATAGGACGTTACAGGAGCTTCTGGAAGTAGAGGACATGTGGTTCCCTAATGGGGTCTATAATGGGGTAGTCAGTGAGGCAGGAGGAGAACCAGGGGACATGAAACCAAGAGAATGAAGAGATTAAAGAAACAGCAAAAAGGTAACAGTGTCAAATAAAGCAGATATGGATGAAAAAATTTACACTGGATTGGGAAATAAGGAGGTCACTAGTGATCTTAGATAGCACGTTTCAATGGTGCAGGAGTGGATGGCAAGAGAGAGAGTTGAGGACTGAAATAAATCAATGAAATGGATACAGGCAACATGGACCATCCTCTGAAGAATCGTGACTGAGAAGGGAATGAGAGCAATGGACAGTGGTTGCAGGAGGTTAAATGGAGGTGTGTGTGTGTGTGTGTGTGTGTGTGTGTATGTGGTAATGTGTTTTTGTTGAGGTTTTTCTGTTTGTTTGTTTTTGGATTGATGGCATATTTACTATGTCTATAGACAGAGAAGAAAGTGGATAGAAAGGACACAATGACCAAGAGAGGAAAGAAGTGAGCTTGACTTACGGAGCTGTGAGGGAGAGGCCAATCTTATATAAGACTCCTCTGTCTGAGACTAGGAGTGGGATTTAGGGGCAGTGGGAGCCAGGCAATTAAGTTAGTAGGTGGGAATGGGGGCGGGCAGTCTCTATGGCTTGTTTTCTCAGTTTGTAGGAACACCAGTGTCCTCACAGTGTCCAAGCTGTGGAGGCTGGGTAGAAGGCCTGAAGAAAGCAGCTCAGGCTTGAAGGGGCCCTGAGAGGAATTGGATGAGGTGCTTACTAGGGACCAGATACATGAAAGTCACACTTGCTTCATATATAAAGGTTTCATCCACCATAGTGTGGAGGTGGCATTTCTTGTCATTTCTGTCTCCATCAAGGTCTTCCTGTGACAAATAACTGCAGTTTTTGGTGATAGATTTGACTTTACAGTCTCCTTGTGGAAAGAGAGCATTCTTATGACCTTGACCCTGAGATAATCAGGAGGCTGGCCAGTAGGTCAGAAGGTGGAGCTGGAGGAATATTCTGACTTCCTGAAATCAAGGTTGGGCACCTGATCTCTCCTGGCATTCCTCAAAATGGTTCTTGCCCTTTCCTGACAAGGGCTTATTCTGAGCCATGCCAAAAGACAGGCCAGGAGTCCTACACAGAGTAGAAGCCTCTACTGTAGCCACTGTCCTCCACTATGACTCAACTGATCCCCCTCTTTCCCAGTTTTATAGCTCACTGTGAACCACCCCCATCTTTTTTGCCCATCCCTAAGTGCTGTGAAGCTATCTATGCAGAGTTCACATACACTACACCCATAACTCAAGCTCATAGATCTCTTGACTGCCCTCTACCCTCCAACCCCATTCCTGTTATAACTCACTTCACTCCAAATCAATTCAATTACAATAACCTTCTTTTTTTATACCACTGTCTTGGCATTTATTATTTACTGCTTTGTTATTGCTAATGTTTTTTTTTTATGTTAGTCTATCTTATCCCTCCCTCTGACCCCGAACAAAACAGTGACCTTCTTGAGGGCAGGGATGGAATCTTACACATTTTCTTATGGTGTTCTCCAACACCAACTCCATAGTTGCTGCTAAATAAATATGGCTGGTTTATTTGTCTGAAATGATGGATAAAGCAGGCATGGGTATGCTTTGCCTTGGGGCAGGCTAGTTCTTTTCTGACCCATGGAATACCAAGGTTTTGAGAATAGCCTTGTCTGGGAGGAGCCAGGGGAGAAAGTTGCCAATAAATGTGACTTTCTTATTAAAAGGTATATAGATAGTGATGAACTGCTGCCTGTTAGTGTTCTTTGATTGGAGCATGCTGGTATAGGAGAATGTTTGGAGAAGAAGGTGGAGTAGAAATCTGCAACCTCTATGGCTTCATGTCTCCTGCAATCCCTTAGCCATCCCCTCCTCCCTCATCCTGCCCTGGTCTCCAGACATTCATTCCTGTAGGTAAGCCCTGCCAGTCAAACAAGGGGCCCCACAAAGCAGAGAGCATGGTCACCTAGTACTTCTTCTGCTCACATTGGATTGTCCTGTTGCAAAGATGATACAAGACTTTCTTTTTCTTCATCTGTTTTATGGAGCAGGGAAAAAAATGATTGAGTGAGTAAGAACCACAGAGATAATTACTATGCCTTCTTGGTCTCTGTTGGAGAGATTTCAAGATTTGTGCTTCATGAACTTGAACTTTGCCTGATGAATCAGTTGTACCTGGTCACAGGACTGAACCATGGAGAGTTGAGAAGCTGGAGTCTGCTTAAATGTTGGTCTAAAGAAAGCCCTTCTTGGGATTTTCAGAGGAAGAATAATACTGGATGAGTAATGATTTTGAGCTCCTTATTAGATAAGATGCTTGGATTTGGTCTTAAAATTGAAACAAATAAAAAGGCCATTTCATTGGTTCTTATGGTAAATTAAAGTCATGGATTTTTTGATTCACTCAAACCAGACTATCCTTCACTTTTAAGCCTTGATGTTTTTGCATTTATCTTGGATTCTTGGGTTGCTTCTCACAATAATAGGGACAATGTAACACTTGGGCAATGTAAGAAAAAAAGATTTCAAGGTATTTTATTATGAAATTTAAAATTTCCTTTGTTCATCCTAGCTCCATTTTAGGCCACATGCCAGGTACCTTTTACAATAAACCTGAAACAGGCTTCTTATGCTACCTCCTCTAAAATAGCACCAAATACCACCAGGGTAGAGCCCATGGTCATGTATTTGAAATAATAACAAGGAATACCTAAAGGTAAGGAATGGTAATGTGCTCATCTTAACCACCCTAATTGCTTCATTCTCTAAAATTGGGATCGTGGATTCCACAGGATTGGTTCACTCCTGTGATGTTTGGTCCCAAGGATCAAACTTGCTTCCCTGTCCACTCAGATACCACTGGGTTCTGAGGTGCATATTCTCTTTATTTCAGGCTAACCCCAGATGCCTGATTCAGCATAAAATTATTTGGGTAGCAATATTCATCTTTCTGTAGCCACAGGAACCTATTTTGTAGATGGGATGGTTTTAAAGACAAAGATCCTGTCTTAGTATCTCCATAAATATGCTTATACTTGTCATGTCATGTGTTTTTATTTGGACAGCCATTGACAGCATAATACAGCAACAAAGGAACATTTTTGTCAACTGTAGTATATAGCAGTGATTCTCAAATTTGAATGCACATAAGAAAAAAATCTCAGTAGTAAATGTAAGCATATATAGTAAAGGTAACAGGGCAACCATTTGTAAAGACAGTATTGAAACAAAATGGCAATAAATACATATGTATCAATAATTGCTTTAAATGTAAATAGACTGAGTGCTCCATTCAAAAGGCATAGGGTGACAAAATAGATACAAAAACAAGACCACACATATGCACCCTACAAGAGACTCACTTCAGATCTAAAGATACACAGACTGAAAGTGAAAGCATGGAAAAATATATTTTATGCAAACAGAAATGATAGAACTGTAAGCCTGAAACCTATGTAATCCTTGCTAACAGATGTCACCCCAATAAGTCTAACAATAAAAATGAATTCAAAACAAAACAAAACAAAACAAAAACACTAAAAAAAAAAGAAATCTGGGATAGCAATATTTAAGACATAATACAAAAAAATTTTGAATGTACCTGTGAACTACCTGGAGCACATGTTAAAATGCAGATTCTGGTTCAGTAAGTCTGGGAAGGTAGCCTGAAACTCTATATGTCTAAAAAGTACACAGGGGATGCCATACACATATCTAGTCTCCCTTAAGGTAAGTACATGTTGAAAACCAAAGACTCTAAATAAGTATTTTAAATTTGGCAGAACAAAACCATCTGAAAACATGTGCCTTCTGATTTAGTGTCACAGTTATTTTTCCTTAACTCTTAGCTTACCTGGTTCTGACCCTAGAGGACTCAAGTTATTTGGTTTTTAATTCCAGGAGACAGGAACCTTTGGGATCTGCCTATTATTAATGTTTAATGAATCTGTTTGTTCTTATTGAAACTGTTTATGAGTGTCGTTTGAATTTTAGGTTTTAAATCAGCCTTTTAAACATAGTGACACCTGACTAATTTTGGTCTTAGCTCATATCCATTCTCCCCAGCCCCCCAAGGTCTTTCATCAGGCCACACTATTTACTTGGCTTCTGATATACTAGTGTCTATATAAGCACAAAGTTCATTCTGTAATTCATTTGCTTCCTGAATTCAGATTTCTACAATTACCCGAAGGTGGAATTATAGCACATCAAGACCAAAAGGGACTTTGGAGGCCAGGTCCTGCACAGATCCTTGTAGATCATTCTTAAGATTCCTTTGGTCTTCTTAAGTGACTGGGAGTGCCCTACCACATAAAACAGCCTGTTCCATGGTTGTATTGCTCTGATTACTGGGGAGTTCTTAAGTTACCTTCAACTTCATAGTCCATGTCTATAATTTCTCTTGTGGTGTTGCCTTCTAAAACAATTCCTCTTCTACAATATGGCTCTTTAGCCAATTTAAAGCTACTCTTAAGATTCCTTGTTTCTTAACTCCAGGCACAAATGTCCCATTTCTTCAATTATTTCGAGTATATCCAAGTTTCTCAATCTCTCACCTTCCTGACATTCTCTAGTTTGGCAATGTCCTCCTTTCTCTAGCCTTCTCTGATATAATCTGACCAAGCCTGGTTCTGAATGTCTATACTGGCAGTCATACTTGTATTTTGCTGTTGACTCAAGTAAATTCCCAGGGACTTTCCAAGGGATTTGAGTTTCCTTCACTGGGGCCGTTGACCATTTGACTCCAGTGCAGATGCTTACATTTATATTTAATGAATTTCATTTTATTTCTTTCAATCATTTCTTCCATGCAGTTGAGATCTTGAGTTCTGATTCTATCATCTTGTATGTTAGGGTTTCTGCAAGCTTTGGTCCTCACAAATATGCTAGATACAGTCTTTATATCTTCATTACTGCAGACAAAACTTGAAACGAATGCTGATCCCTATGGCCTTTCACTTAACCCATTTGGCCATTAATTTATTCATTCACTTGTTTATCCTGTCAATAAACTTTAGTTCAAGGTTTCTCTGTTCCATGTCCTGTGTTAGTTACTAAAGACCCCAAGGCAATTAAGACAGAATTTTTGCTCTCCAAGAGCTCAGCGACCAACAGGAAGACAGTCTGCTTCTAAATCTTGTCTGTGATACTTCTCTTCAGGACACTCACATACTTTTGGGCCTTTCTAATCTTATCTATCACCTGCCAGGCCACCCTCTCACTCCCCTACAATCTGCTTTCCTTATAACGTGAGGACCAAGACCCTGGGATTTGGAGGAGAAAGACCCAGAGCCCAATATTATCAAAATGCAGTGGACTCTACGAAGTGAAGTGTAAAGGGAAGAAGGGAGAGAAAGGAAAAGAAGTGGAAAGGGGAAGGAAAGCACAAAGAAGTCAGAAAGGTAAGAAACCCTTTAACTTCTTGGCTGATTGGAAGCCAAGCGTGGCTCATTTGATGTAGTTAAATGTATGTGTGAGGTGAATGTGCACAGGTCAGTACATGCTTGTGTAACCAGTATGCAAACAAGCATAGCCTCCTATGTGAACAAAGCAGCATTTGATTATTTGACTTATTGATATAGGAGAATCTACCCCCAAACCTGAATACAAACTGGCCAGGTCTCATTTCTACTCATTATTAGATAACAGATTGTTACGGTCACTTCAACTCACTCCAGAGTCATTAAAATATCCTATCCAAGATGTGAAAAGGCAGAACTCCAAGCTTGGCTTAGCATTAAATCTTTTCCCTGCCTACCTCAGGCTTCTTAGACTGACCGGCTGCAATGGAAGCAGAGTGGGGAGAGAAACCTCTCCTCTCTCCCTGCTTATTTCCATTTATTTGCTGCTGTTTTGCTGAAGCTACTGTTGACACTGGGAGAGGGAGGAGAGGCCAGGAAGCAAGACACCCCTGACTCGACAGAGTGGCCTTGCTCTTTCTGGATCACATTTTTAGATGATTAAAGCAGGGACCCCAGCTTGCATCCTGGATGGGCATAGAAGACAAGTAAAGCCAACTCTCTCCTTGCCGAGGTGTTCTTTGGTCCCTTCAGAGGTCCCCATGCCTGGAGACTTCTCTCCTACTATAATTCTCTTGACCTCTGGCTGATATTTCACCATATAGGGTAGCGATCTAGGATGCTCTTCAGTTAGAAATCTGGCAGGACACCTCCAGCCTCTTTTTGCCAAGATGGTCTTGCAATTCTGGTCAGGACCTAACTTGGCTTCACATCAGCTCTCTTTCCCATGGCCACATTGGATCTATGGGTCACACTCTTGCATCTCTTGTTCCAATGTATTCTGGGAGTCCAGGCTCACCCCAAGACTGTAGTCTCTACTGACTTGACCTCCAAAGCTCTTAATGACTCTTTTTTCACACCTAGATGGCCTAAGCTAGAGGTAATCCCTGACTCACAGTTTATTTCAGCTTTTATTCACATGAGTGAGGTTCCTTGCGGCTCCCAACTGCAGGGAACATGTTGCAAAGCACCTTTAAGGCCCTTCACTGGGCTTGAGGGTTAAAGAGTAACACCCTAATCCCTGCCTTAAAAGGGGGAGAAGGCATTTACTGTAGAGTTACAGCTCTTCACCAAGCTCCTTACATACACATGCAATTGTCTCTTCCCACACTCAGACCCTTTTTTCAATTCTCAAGACGGGAGATGGGGTTCAAGAGTCCTAAAGAGCAGTCACTTAAGAAAGAAGTTTGATGTTACCTTCTAAAGCTGAGCATTCACATATCTAGGGATATAATCAAGAGAAACCTTGACATAGCCAGTAGGAGATACATATACAAATGTTCATAGCGGCTTTGTTCCCAAACTAGGGTTGCCAGATAAATGGAGGATGCCTAGTTAAATTTGAATTTTAGATAAACAAGCAAGTTTGGGTATAAGAATATCTCAAATATATTAGGGAACACACTTATACTAAAAAATATTCATTATTTATGTGAAATTGAAATTTTCCTGGTTATCTTCTATTTTTACTTGCTAAATCTGGCAACCCTATCTCTAACCATGCCCATCAAAAGGTGAGTAGAAGAATAAATTTTGGTGTAATAAATTTTTCACACAGTGGAAATTACACAGGAGTGAAAATGAATGAAATACAGTTACACAGAAAAATATGGATATATTTTAGCCATAAAAATATCTGAAAAAATAAGTTCCAAAAGATTACATACAGCATGTTTTTCTTTTTCTGCTAAACTTAGAAACAACTAAAATAAAATACTTACATATATTTAAAGAAATGTGTTTAGCTGCAATAAAGTTATGTAAAAAAGAATAGAATTGGAATGATGACTATATGATTCAAAATAATGGTAAATTATTTTGAGTGGGAAGTCAAATCATAGGTTAATGGGGAGATGATGTATAGGCTATTATCAAGATCCTGGCTTTTGTTTTGGGTAGTGGCTTTGCTGGTGCTCATGGAGAATACACTGACTAATAACAATAATATGTCATTAGACAAGAATTATGAGTAACCCAATAATCTACACCTGATATCCGAAATGTTAATTTAATTTAAAAGACATAAAGAGAAAAAAGTGAGATAAGGTGAATCCCATTATGGAAGCATACAAGGTTTTTTAAGGAAGGCAAGAGGTATTTGTGGAGAAGATGCCTTCACAAAGGCAATAGCTGAAATGAGACTTGAAGGATGAGTAGAAGTTTGCCACATGGAAAAGTAGGGGAAAGCATTCTAAGAATAGCATGTTGGAAAGCAAATCAGCACAACAGAGCCTGGCTTGCTCAGAGAACAGTAGTGAAGCTCACATTGGTCACAAACAGAGCTGGGTGACAGTGGTGAGAGCAGAAGCTGGAGAGGTATGGAAGACATCAGGGTATAAAAGTCCCTGCCAACGAATTTGTTACTTACCCTTCAACTTAGGGGTAAGAAAGAGCGAAAGGATTATATAGGAAACTGTAACTGTGAACTTTTAGAAAAATTCTCATACCAAAATGGGGAGTCTCTTGACTCCACGTATGCAAACTACTGTGGTTACTGCATATGGTGGACAGTGAAGAGGACTGGCAAGGAAAATGCTAAAAAGACAGGGACCCACGGGCTTCATGGATGCTGAATAAAAAGTGGGCAAGGGATGGATTATATTTCTGGTTCAAAATCACAAATACAGGATGACTGACAGCTCTGAGAATAGAGATGGTTATTAATTTGGTGCGAAAGGGAGTGGGCAGCAGGAAAGTTTAGCTAATTCTCCAAAGGTGATCCTAAGAAAAATTAAAAACCATTAACAAAAAAAATGTAGTAAAGTGACTTGATGGTGGATTGCTTGCATCTTGCCTATATCAGCCCATCCCTACCCCATCAAACCCATGAAATTCCTTTTCAGTTCATTCTATTTCATTAGCAAAGCTCACCTACTACCACATGTCAGGCAGTTATGTTGGGTGTTAGAAATACCAAGGTGAATAAATTATAACTCATCCTTATTGAGATTATAGCCAAGTAGTAACATAAAGCATCAGCAAGTGTCTATAGGACTAGATTAAAGTTACATATAAGTTACTAAAGGAATATGTAAGAGCAGGCAATTGGTACTGACTAAAGTAGGGGTGTGAGAAACAAGGTGGCATTTGAGCTGGAGCTTAAAAGTTGAGCAGAAGTTGGACAAGCAAATGATGGGGAAAGTCATACAAAGCAGAGAGAATGACAAGAACAAAGGCTTGAAGTTGAGGCTGCCAAGTGTAAGCTGAAGCCAAGTTGGAGTAGGCCTTTCAGATCTTACTGAGGAGTGGTGAACTGTATTCTACATGTCATGGATCTGAAGCAGGGTGGCACCAGGAGCATATCTGGTCTTTGGAATAGATCTCCTGACCATGTGTGGAAGATGGAATGAAGAGGGCTGAGGCTGAGGTCACAGAGAATAGCTGAGAGACATCTTGTGAGTCCTGATGAGCCTACAGAGAGGCTGTGGGGATGAAGAGCTAGTGATGCTGAGACCAGAAAAGGACTTGGTTGAGAGGTAAGTTATTCCCCTTCCTACCAGCCATATGAACGAACTATGTGAGGAACATGGGCCTGTGAGGAAGCTGGAGCATAGGCCAGCAGAGCAAGAGGATTTGGGAAGGGCGATAGTGACAAGAGGGGTGTTTCCCCCATATACCTGCCAAAAGAAACCTGTGACTCAGTGGATGGCATGACTGATTACCCAGTAGGCTTTATAGTCTTGACTTATCCTGACTCCTATCTACTTCTTTAATTTCATACTGCGTCAGAAGGATGGGAGCTAATGGGTGGGGTCCACCACAGTGCCTTTTCAAAGAAGGTAAATGATATCTACACAAGTCACAAACCCATTGCAGGGGAGGTCCTATGTAGAAGGCACATACCATGGAGAGACTGATAAAAAGCAAGTGAAACATCTTTTTTAAGGACTGTAATACTCACACCTAGCTGGAGTGTCCTTTCTTGTGTAAGAAATAAGCTTTATCAGTCATCAATAATATCAAGGTACCTCCTAGAGAGCACCCACTCTATGCTGGGAGCTGAGTTAGATGCTTTTCTACAAGATCTAATTTATTCTGCAGAACACCTACACTAGGTCAACATTACTAGCTTCCTTTTACAGGTGGGGAAGTAAGGCTGAGAGAGTCCTGATGCGTTGGTCATAAGAAAGAGTCTAGAAATATTCACTGTATTTGAAATAGTAATGGCATTGCTTGTAATCGGACCTGTATATCGTTTCCTTTTTTAATGATCAAAACACTGGCTGCAGTCATGTTAAATAAAAAGCCCGTCTCTTCCACCCACACTACAAATTACTTCTTTATAGCAGTCATTCTGAGAGCCATGTTTTGTTGCAAGGTCTTTGAAAACTGGCCACCATGGGAATTACATTAGTAAAAAACTAGTAGAAGATTCAGCAATGCCTAGTATTCTGTTGGCGTCAGCTGATACTTAACAGTCCAGTGGTGAGAAGATGGAAAATAATTATTTCATCTTGCCGGGAGACGGGTGATAAAAGGAAACTTTGGGCTGTTGATTAAATTGTTTATTTAAGCACGATTTTAGTTATGTCTTCTGCATAATGTGCTATAGAAAGAAGATAGGGATCTGTCCTCATGGGGAGACACCCACAGGGTGGCACTAATCTTCAACACACCCTCACCCATCACTCCAGCAGCTGCCTTTCCACAACATACTGTCTTTGTTTCCTGCCTGGCTCTGGATTTTGAGAACTTTGTGAGGCTGGAATTGGGCAGGATGACAGAATGTTAGGTCCAGAGAAGTGCTGTGACAGTGCTAGAGAGGGCAGAACCTGGAGTCTGGGACCCCTGATTTCTGGTCTCCTGGTCTTTGTTTTATGCTCCTCTACAAGTATGTGCTGCCCCTACAAGACAAGTTTGCCTTCTCCTCCTCCTGGTTCTTCTCTGCATCTCCTTCTCCTGGCTTATGAAACAAAAATTGCCTCTCTTTTTTCTTTTATTTAACTGTTTTTCTTAACTTTCTTCCCCATCTCTGTGTTAGATATACATAATTTGTATGTAATGCATAATTTGAGCTATGTCTTGAACATAGGCAAACCCAACTTTTTAGGAAAGTGCTAGATCGGTGGACAGCAAATTGTGACCCACAGGTCAAGTCTATCCTGTGTTCACTTTTGTAAATAAAGTTTTATTGGAACACAGCCATACTCATTGGTTTATGTACTGTCTATGGCTGCTTTCAAAATGCAATGGCAGAATAGTTACAGCAGAGACTGCATGGCCTGCAGAGCCTAAAATATTCACTATCTGCCCCTTTATGGAAAAGTTTGCCAGCCCCTGCAGTAAACAAAATATTACAAGCTAAATTTTAATTTAGGTCATTTCTGTCCCCAGAGAGCCACAGGCCTAACTTTTATACCTGCAGAATAATGGGAGATCTGAGCCTTGTTGCCATTGAACCATGAAGACCATAAAAATTCAGCAAAAATGTTGTCATTTACTAACTAAATTAGTATTTAGTTTCCAAACTTTAATTTTTGATATTTTGACTACTGAGGAATCAGATTCAGTTTCCTCTCCCATTTTTTAAAGACTTCACCTTTTTAGAGCAGTTTTAGGTTCACAGCAAACTTGAAAAGAAGGTACAGAGATTTCCCATACACCTTCTACCCCAACATGTGCACAGCCTCCCTCTTTATCAACACCCCTCACCAGAGTAGTACATTTGTTATAGTTGATGAACCTACACTGACACATCATAATTAACCAGAGTCCATAATTTGCATTAGGGTTCACTATTGATGAATATTCTATGGGTTTGGACTAGGCTGACCAAATATCCCATTTTAAACAGGACAGAAAACAATGGTACTGTCCCATTTCAAATGGTACTTATGGTCAGCCTACTGGCACCTTAAATTTAGCCCAGTGAGACTAGGCTGACCAGACATACTATTGTTTTCTGTCTCTTTTAAAACAGGAAGTCTGGTTAGCCTTGTTGGGACAAATGTATGAGTATAACGACATGTATTCACCATTACAGTATCATACAGAATAGTTTCACTGCCTTAAAAATCCTCTATGCTCTGCTCATTCTTCCCTCTCCCAACCCCAAACCCCTAGAAACCATTGATCTTTTTGTCTCTGTAGGTTTGTCTTTTCCAGAATGTTATATAGTTGAAATCATAAGGTATGTAGCCCATTTGTATTGGCTTTTTTCAATTAGTAACATGCATTTAACATTTTCCCACATCTTTTCATGGCTTCATAGTTCATTTCTTTTTTACTGCTGAATAATATTCCATTGTCTGGATCTGCCACAGTTTATTTACTCACCTACTGAGGGACATCTTGGTTGCTTCCAAGTTTTGGCAATTATGAATAAAGCTGCTATAAAACACCTGTGTGTAGGTTTTTGTGAGAATATAAGTCCTTTCCCACCTTGAAGCCTTTCATGCCTCCTCCTCCATAGGCCAGACTCTTACAGCCATGGTATCCCCTTCTGCTGGCTTGCCTTTGAACCTTGGAGACTCCCTGCTCCAGCTGAAACATATACATATACATACTCTAGTTAAAGGGTAACAGAATTTGTTACTCCACAATATGCCTCTGTGGCATAAGGAGTATTTTAGATTGATTATTTTAAAGAAACTGCAAACATATAAAAAGCTCTGAAAAATGAGTATATTATTTTGTAAGAGATATTACCAGGAAGAAAAGGATGACTCTAAATCTCTAGAAACTCTTATCAATGGAGAAGACAATGACTTAAATCTGTATAACAACTTTACCCTTATTTACTGTGATTTTCCTGGTAACTTCCTATAACTGGTCTCTCCCACCAACATCTTTTTTTTTTTCTTTTTTGGTATGTGGGTAGCTCCCTGGCTGGGAATCGAACCCAGGCCGCAGCACTGACAGCGCTAGCGCTGAAGCCTTAAGCCACAACACCATCAGGGAACTCCCACCACCAACATCTTTTGTCTTTAGTTGGAGATAATAGTTAAGGTGGTGGCTTGGGCCATTTTGGGGAGTTATTTGGTATACCTGAGTCTCTCTCACGTATACAAGACATATACATATTATAAACTTCTGTTTGTTTTTTTCTTCTGTTAATCTGTCCTTTTAATTACACGGAAGTCTCAGCCAAGAACCTAGAAGGGTAAAGTGAAAATTATTTTTTTTTCCCTCACACAGCCGTACATCTCACAAGAAAGAAGTGCAAGGGCGGGGGGCACTATGGTCTCATTGAATAGTGCATCAACTTTGTCCCACAATAAATAAAAGTCTTTCTTCCAAGTGGTGCTCTGAATTAAGGCATTCCTTCTGGCATTTTCCTTTTCTTTCTCTCTTTGCCTCTTGCATATGCTAACATGGGACCTTCAAGTTTTAGATTTAATACATTTCTAAGCTCATGAAATTTTGGAGAAGATCAAATCCAGCCTCCCTTTTCTTTGATAGCCATGTTCTTTCCCCTCTTCATTTCTTCAGTCATAATTGAGAGTCTTTCTTTCTAAACAATTAATTTTTTTCAATTTCTTTTCTACTTTTACATCTCTTTGTCTTTATTGTGTATGGTCTTTTCCGCTCTCTCCCCTTCAGGGTACCTAAAAGCAGAGTCTACAAAGAACATACTTTGCAGAAAGCTCTCCATGGATTACAAGGCTCACATTTATTTGCTGAGAGGGATTTTTCATTAGGTCATATTAGAATTTTCTGGAATCACCTTGAAGATGAACTCGTAGTGAAAATGTTTGGATCTAGATTGTTAATTGAACTGTGTGCAGTCTAAAAATCTTTCTGCAACCTCCTGAAACTTCTTAGCCTGATTGCTAGAGATGAAGCCTGGGCTTTGTGACAAGCTGTCATCACCTCAGCAGGTGATTGGTGCCAGTTCAGCAGCATGCTGGAAGTGAGGTTTACTGCCTAGGAAGACAAATGATAATGTCTCACTCCTATGTGCCTAGGATAAGGGGGGAAATGAGACAATGTGTGTGCCCAGAAAACATGGAGTTCCTGTGAGGGTTAAGGCCAAGATGCTGGACTAATGAATCTGGGAGACCCCCAATGTTGCATTAGCATCTGGGCTTTCTTGGCACCTCTGCACACAATACAGGTTGACCTGGCACCACGTGCTACCTTCTCTGGCTTGCCAGTGAGGGAATAGAAATGGTTACTCTGACAGAGTTGTCCCCAACAGTTTGCTTCAGGCCTGCCCCTAGATGTTACAGGTTAGGAAACCGAGGCCTGAGGTCAGAGTCACTATGGTGGCTTTGCGCTGTAGTAGCTAAGCTAGAACTACATTTCACAGAATTATTTTCTTTCTGAGCTTAGGGTTGGCCATAAGAGAAATCTGTGGGAGATTTGGAAGGCGATGTAAAGGGGCAGCCATTTTTATGTTTGGGCGGGTGGCGGCTAGGCCTAGCAGCACTACCCAGACCTTCTTCCTCAGCTCCTCTGATTGCCGAAGTTGATGTGTGTGCAACTTCATGCTAGAGGGCACCCATCTGGCCTGCCAGTCACCTGTATTAACGAAGTTGTAGATGACGAAAAACTACCGCTGTTCCCATCTGTCCAGATGGGTTGTATTTTGTTCCCTCAGGTTGCAGTTTGTCCTTTTCCTCCCCTACTTCCTGGCCATCTCTCCCTCCTGATGGCCTGCCCTGCTGTGTTCAGGCTCAACACTGGACTTGGAGCAGCGGACCTATACAGACTGTTTACCAGCTCTTACAGCTAGCTGCAGGGAGTTCTGCCTTGTCATAACTCCCTTACTCTGTACCAGGGGTGTCCAACTTTGTGGCTTCCCTGGGCCACATTGGAAGAAGAAGAAATGTCTTGGGCCACACCTAAAATACACTAACACTAATGATGAGCTGAAAAAAAAAGCATCTTAAAAAAATCTTATAATGTTTTAAGAATTTGTGTTTGGTCACATCCATAGCCACCCTGGGCTGCAGGTTGGACATGTTGGTTCTATAGCCTCAGAATGATTTCTACTTCTGACCAGGCCCTAACTGATACACTCATGCAGCCTTACTGCAGAATCCAAGTTCCTAGGCTTCCAGGGCAAGAAGCTCCCTGCTTCCAGTGTCACCTCTGCTTGGAGGTCCTGCCTGGTATAATGCCAGTGTTGATAAATGTTGAAAAGCAAATGGGGAGGCAGAGGTCAAGGAAATCTTCAGGGCATCCAGCCAAGGAGTCGTCATCAAAATGCTTGGGTCACCCCCTTGAGTCCCATCTCACTATGTGTAGGGTAGACCCTGCTTGCATAACTCTTTAAGCCAGAGCAGAAGACATAAGTATAATTGACACTGAATCAATCTGGGTGTTTGGGCAAGAGATTCTGAGCAAAATCAGATGAGTACAAGACACAGTTAATTCTTTCCAGAGGTTTCTCCACTCTGTGTTGAAAAGATAGTGAGGAAGGATCAGCCAAACTTGTGTTGAATCATTCAGTACATGATGACACCATTTGCAGTGGAACTCAGGGAGTTTGTGAGGGACACCTTCAAGTCACCCTTCCTCTTCCCACATATCTACACTGCCAAAATGCCTCCATCCATAAGATTGGGAGTTCTGACATTCAGGAGGAAGTCAGAGGGGTGGTGCTTCATGCCTAGTTGATTACCAATTAAACAGGACCACATCAGGGACTACTTGTTAAATAATGGAGAACCAGAAAGTCTCATAGGCCCCCAGAATTGGCTATTGAGAAGCCAGCCTGCAGAGCAGGCTGATTGGAGGACTTGGGGGCATCTGCTTTGATGTTCTGTGACATTCTACCCCATTCAGGATCTGTGGAGATGCCCTCAGTCTTCCGACCCCAGCTCCATTGACTCCCATGATGCACTTTGCCTCTGCCAGGCTCACTTCTACCTCAGGACGTTTGTACTTACTATCCCCTCTACCTGGGTCCGTCTTCCCACAGAAAGCCTACTGACAAGGCTCACTCCTTCACCCCTTCTCTGTTCAAAAGTCACTTCATCTCAATGACGCCTTCCCTAACCACTCTACTATAAATCACAGGCCTCCTCTGCTCTCCATCTCTCTCTCAGATGTATTCTTGTTACAGCATGAATAACTTTCTAACTTACTATTGAAAGGGAGCAGAATTTGCCACCCACAAATATGTTTCTGGCATAAGGATTATTTTAGGTGAATTTTTAAAGCAATTATAGACATAGGAAAAGCTCTAAAACTGAGTATAAGTTACTCTTTTGTAAGAGGCAGCTACATTTATAAGGGAAATCTCCATTTGTAAGGGTGTCTCCCTGGCATGTCAAGTAGAGGGTAATGACCTTCTCTCTAGAAATTCTTGTCAATGGCTTAAATCTGCATAACAACCTTACCCTTTTTCACTGTGCTTTTCCTTGTCCCCTTCCATAACCGATTCCCCACCCCAACATCTTCTTTTACTTTAGCTTAAGATGGTATTTAAGGTGGTGGCTTTGGCCATTTGGGGGAGTTACTCAGTTTTTCAGGGTCTCACCCATGCATACACATTATTAAACTTTTGTGTTTTTTCTCCTGTTAATCTGTCTTATGTCAATTTAATTATTAGGCCAGCCAAAGAATCTGAAAGGAAATTTCCCTTCCCTAACACTGCATCATTTACTAATCAGAATTTAAGCTTCTCTGGGACAGACTTGCTTGTTTGTACCATTCTGTATCCCAAGTAGTGGCATAGTGGCACTCATTGGGGTTTTGACTTGCCTCACTCCACAGGGCACTCTTAGCACTGTATTCACCTTTGACACCTCCTGAAACACAACTCCATAATTGTGTCCTCCAGAGTTGTGCAACTCACAGGTACAGAGCCCAATATCTGTTGAAAGGAGGTCACAGATGGCCTTCTTTCTCTGCTTACCTTCTCAACTCACTAGCTTCTCTAAAATCCTTTCAGCACCTGGTAATTCTGCAGCTCATCATTCTAAACCTTCCCTGTGCCAGGATGGGGAGGTTGGCATGAAGAACCAGGCTGATTTTGTTTGTTCATGGTTTACCTTCGCACGTCGACATCTTATTTCTGAGAGATGTGAGAAAGGCACTCGATAAGCTGTCTGCAGCAGTTTCTCCTAAGAGGTCTACCAAAACCTGCATAGGATTTCAGGGTCTGGTTTTCTTTACCTTTTTCAGGTAAGCTTGCTTAGGAGTAAACATTTGTGCTGCTCAGCAGGTTTGAGAGGCCCGGTGGGAATGGCTGTTTATTTGTTGTTTAATCACAAAGCCTGGAGTTTGGCTCCAAGGCCAACAGGTCTTGAAGCCTATTTAAGTCCTTTCCTTGAGACTTTAAGCTCTCTTCTGACATTCATTTGGCTTGTGGGGGACGGGGGCTCACAGGTGATCAAAGTTCCTCTGGCTGGCCTCCTCAGAGTATCTGTCCTTAGTCGACCTCCACCAGGGACTATTCTTTGTTCTGAGATTGGCTCCAGAGCCTAATTCCTCTCCTTATCCTACAGATGACCAAAAGGAGGAGAAAACAAAACCACCCACCCTCCAAAAAACCTCAATAAATACTTATTTGAGGGAGTGAATCTTTTCTGTTTCAAGCCACATCTTATCACCTGAGAATCTGAGAACCAAAGTGAGATAAAGGGTTGCAATGTGCAATTCACTCATTTTATAGATCAGGACATGGCTGTCCACAGGAGTCCTGGGGCCATCCTAGAATCACACAGTTTCTCCAGAAAGGTTGCTGGGCCATTCCCCTCTGCACCCCAGTGTGTGATATCCCAGGTGGCTTTCAGGGCACCCCACAACCAAGTCCATTGTGAGCTGTCCATGTGCCTTAAACACCAGTGAGCAAAGAGAAATTCCTTTGAATCAGCATGCAGCACCATGCAGCGTTTCCCACAGGGGAACATATTGAGAGAATGAAATTCAAATCACCCCTGTGGTATGCTTTTCACTCCCTTTCCTGATAATGCACAGCGATGCCTCAGATTCCAGAGGTGAGCAAGCTGGGGCTTATAGGGCCACCTAGGTCCTTCTCCTGTCCTCAGGTGCTTCTGATAGGAACCACTGAGAGCAGCCTGGCGCTGAGGACAAAGGAGCCTTTGGGACCTTGCTGCTTGACACGAGGCTTGCTTCCCCAAGTAGCAGAATAACCTTTCAGAGTGCATGGCTGCACCCACGTCCCACCTCCTGACTTGGCACTAGGCTGAGTGAACACCTGGGAGTTCAGTGACCTGAAGAGGTTTGAACCAATTTGACCTTGCTTCCTCAAGTCATTCTGCTTCACAGTAGATTGCTTCACATCCTTCTTTAATATAAATAAATAAATAAATAAACGAATGAAAAGTCCTTAGCTTGGTGAAATGATTTTACTCATGCAGAAAAATGTAAAGGTAAAAGACGAAACTGCAGGAGCAAACCTTTATGCTCCCCAGGTCTCCTGGAAAAAGAGAACAGGCAGGGCTCCTGTGCACGAGGCAGGAGCTGCTTTTGCAGAAATGGAAATGCTTCCCCATCTTTCCTTCCACACTAAGTTGCTTCATTATATTTTCAGGCGAGCGAGTCATGGGTTCCTAGTGCGCGGTGCTGTCTTTTTCAATTAATGCTTTTCACAGAAGTTCAGGTTTTAAACATCTCCCCCTCTTTTCCTAGGTCTGTTACATTTCCCAGAATGGTTCCCAGTGCTAGAGATAATTCCTTTTCGGAGAACCTACATTTCTCACCTGCTGATTGCAATTAGCTACTGCCAGCTGGGGCCTGGTGTGCAGCTGAAAAGCTAACAAGAAGTGGAGACCACGCGGAACCCAGACAGGGCAGAGGATGTGAATAAATAAGGAATGGTGGCCGTGTTTATGAGTAGTTCCTATGAATTTGAGGTTTCCTGACCCTCTGGCTGGCCCTACCTCTTCTGGCTCTGTGCTCCTCACCTTTCTCCTATTTACTTTTTTTTTTTTTGTCTCTGGTTTGTAGCCCGAACTTTTTAAATATTACAGTCACAAATTTATCATTAAGTACATTTTGTTAGGCAACAAACATCCTTGGAAGAAAAATGAAGTCTGACCAGGACTTCTGTGCCAATAATATTTGTGAACCGTGGTGGATTCAGGCAGGCCCTGAATGCAGGTTTTAGAGCTAACCTTGAACATGAGAGCTGGCAGGGCTTGGAGAGGTCTCAGGGCACAGCTTATCCAAACCCCTCATTTTATGAATAAGAACATTGAATCCCAGAGGGGGAACATGCCTCATCCAGAGTCTTAGAGGAAGTCATGGGGCTGCGTGAAGCCTGTTTCCTGACCCCCAGTCCAGGGCTCTAACCACTAAACTATTTTACCTTTGACCATCCTGGGCAGCCAACCTGTAGAATTTGTGAGGAAAGCACCAAGGAGATTGATGAAGGTTGAAAGGTATCCTCTGTTGGGCAATGTGGTCTACAAGGAGACATTTATTTTGTTTCTCATGGGCCATGCTTGGCCTCTGGACCAATGTTACCCTTGGATGTTGTCATTCAGAGTTGATACCCATGTTTCATGGCTTACAGCTGCTGATCCCAAACCCCTGCCAATCCCAAATCTCTCTACTGCCTAAGGGGAGTGTGCTCAGCCTTTGGGGCTGTTTTGGATTTCTACTGCAGCCAACAGTAGGGTACATAACAACCAATCAGGAGGAAATTAGCAGCTGTCCCTGGTAGCTCCACAGTGTAAATGGAGGGAAGTTGGCCTACAAAGGTCTACAACTTCTGGTGCAACCATAGCTGCTTGTTGAGATTAAGCTGAGTCCTTTACAGCCTTCCCCTACTTCCACTTAGAGGGTCAGGCATTCCTTGCTCAACACACTTTCCACTGGGAGAGGCTGCCTTGTAGGATTTAGGGCCAGAGCGTTGGATAGACCCCAGGCAGCAGGCAGCAATGAAAAGTGCCTGGACTGTGGACTCTAACCTCAGCTCTGTTCTTTGGTAGTTGTGCCTTTCAGCCTCTGTCGCTTCATATGAAACATGGAGACTCATATGCATGGTTCATTGGGTTTCCTGAGAGGATAAGGGAAGGAGAGATAGGGAAAGGTAGGTTCTCTGTAAGTAGGCTAAACAGTCGTACCATTTTAAATAGAACAGAAAACAATGGTACTGTCCTGTTTCAAATGGTGCGTATAGTTACCCTACTGACACGTTGAATTTAATCCAATGAGACTAGGCTGACCATACCCACCATTTGAAACGGGACACTACCATTGTTTTCTGTCCCGTTTAAAATGGTATATCTGGTTAGCCTATCTGTAAGTGTTCATTTCCTTCCCCTCTAGTACTGTCTCTATTTTACAGATGAGAAAAATTGAGGCCAAGGCAAGTAAAGCTACTTTCCCAAGGCCACAGGCTCTTCCTTTGCCTGCAGTTACCTACTTTGTCTCCTGTGAGGAACTCAGGGAAGAAACCATAATGAGCTTTACTAACACAAAGTCTGTTCTCCAAAGGGAAGGGGCTCTATGTGCTGGTAAAAGTTGAACAACTCTCTGGGGTGGGGAGAAAAAGGGAAGCTAAGGAGCAAGCTCTGACTTGATTTGGGGTTGTTGATTTTCATTTTGAGATAATCGTAGATTCATATGTCATTATAAAAAGTCACATAGAAAGGTTTCCTATACCCTTTGTCCAGTTTCCTCAATGGTAACATTTGCAAAACTGTATAACATCAATACCAGGATATTGATAGGGTATTGTCATGATACCAGTCTTTATATTTCCCCAGATTTATTGGTGCTGATTTGCCTGTGTGTGTACTTAGATCTATGCACTTTTATCACATGTGTAGGTTTATGGATCTACCATACAGTCAAGATACAGAACAGTTCCATTACTACAAGGATTCTTTCGTTGCTCTCTCCATTTCCCTCTTACTCTACTTTGTCTATATGACTACCCACCATTACCACTCTGCCCTAATTACTGTAGCTAAATAATAAACTTTAATGTCATGTAGAATGATATGAATTTATCATGTAGAATGCCTTTATCCTTCTTTTTCAAGATTATTTTGGCTATTATAGGGCTTGTACTTTTCCATATAAATTTTGGAATAAGTTTGTCTATGTCTATAAGAAAATCTTACTGGGATTTTGATAGGAATTGCATAAAAGTTATGTACCAATTTGGAGATAACTGACATCTTTACTATGATGAGGCTTCTAATACATTTATTAGAATGTCTACATTTATTAGGTCTTCTTTGATTTCTTTCATCAGCCTTTTGTAATTTTCAGCATACAGATCCTCTGCATGTTTTGTTAAGTGTATATCTAAGTATTCAACTTTCTTTGGATTGAATGTAAATAGTATTGAGTTCTAAATTTTGGTTTCCATACAGTCATTATTAGTATATAAAATGCGATCGATTTTTGTGCGTTGATGTTATGTTCTACAACCTTGTTGAACTCACTTATTGGCTCCAGGAATTTTTTGTTTAATAGATCTTTGGGATTTTATATATGGACAGTGTGCAAATGGAGACAATTTTATTTCTTCCTTTCTGATCTTTATGCCTTTTATTTCTTTTTCTTGCTTGTTGCAGTAGTTAGAATTTTCTGTACTCTGGTGCATATGAGTGGTGAGAGTGAACATCCTTACTTCGTTGCTGATGTTAAGGGAGAGCATACAGTCATTCACTGTTGAGTCCATTTTCTGTAAATGTTCTTGATCAAACTGAGGTAGTTTCCTTTTATTTCTAATTTTCTGAAAGGTTTTATTATTAAGGGTGCTGGATTTTCAGATGTTTTCTCTATTTTAATTGATGTGATCATATAATATTTTTTACTTGTCAATATGATGATGCTATTGATTGATATTGAAAGGTGAACCAGAGTCACATTCTTAGAATAAATGCCACTTGATTATGGCATATAATTATTTGTATACATTGTTGGATTATATTTGCTAATATTTTGTTGAGGATTTTTATTTATAATCTCATGAGAGATAGTGGTCTGTAGTTTTCTTTTTTTGTTCTGTCATTTTCTGGTTTTGATATTAATATAACACTGGCCTTATAAATGAGTTAGGAAGTATTGCCTCCTCTTCTATTTTCTAAAAGAGATTGAATAAAATTGGTGTTAATTCTTCATTAAATACATAGTAAAATTTTCCACTGTATTCATCTGGGCCAAGAACTTCTTTTGGGAGACTTTGAAATTAAAAATTCAATTTCTTTAATGGTTATAGTAGTATTCAGATTATCTATTTCATCTTGATTGAGATTTCTTGGTTCATGGTTTTGAGAAATTGGTCTATTTCTTCTAAGTTGTCAAACTTATGACAGTAAAGTTATTCATTGTATTCCTTTAATATCCTTTTAATTGCTACAGAACCTATAATGATAACTCCTATTTTATTCCTGATATTGGAATTTATTCCTGAGATGTCTCATCTCTTTTTATGTGTCAGTTTTGCTAGAGGTTTATTGATTTTCCTCCCAAAGAACTAGCTTTTCCTTTCATTGATTTTTCTGTTTTCCTGTTTTCAATTTCATTTATATCTGCTCTTATTTTTATTATTTCCTTCCATCTGCCTGCTTTGGCTCTATTTTGCTCTTCTTTTTCTAGCTTTTTGACACAGGAACTTAGATGATTGATTTGAGACCTTTCTTCATTCCTAATGTAGGAATTTAGTGCTATAAATTTCCCTGTCACCAATGCTTTAGCTGCATCCCACAAATTTTGATATTTTTAAAAATTAATTTAGTTTACTGTATTTAATTTTTGAGACTTCCTTTTGGCTACATGGATTGCTTAGTAGTATGTTGTTTACTTTCAAATTGTTATAAGATTTTCTTCTTGTCTTTCTGTTATTGATCTCTACTTTGATTCTATTATGATTGGATAACAGATTCTATGTGATTTCAAATCTTTGAAATGTGTCGAAATTTGTTTTATGACCCAGAATAAGGCCTATCTTGATGAATGTTCCATAGGTGCTTGAAAAGAATGTGCATTCTGTTGTTATTAGAGTGTTCTGTGAGCACCAATGATATTTCATTGGTTGATGGTGCTATTCAGTTCTATACTTTTGCTAGTAGTCCCTTCCATTTCTACTAGTACTTATGTCTAGTAGTTTTATCAATTGTCCAGAGTGGGATTTTGAAATTCCCACTATAATTGTGGATTTGTCTATTTTTCCTTTCAGCTCTATCAGTTTTTATACCATGCACTTTCAAGTTCTGTTGTTTGATGTATACACATTTACGATAGCCATGTCTTCTTGGTGGGTTGATCCTCTCCTAATTATGTAATGCCCCTCTTTGTCCCTAGTAAGTTTTTTGCTCTGAAGTTTACTTTACCTGATATTAATATAGCTAGACCTACTTTTAGAAATAAATGTTGGCATATTTTTTTATAATTTTACATTTAGCATTCCTATGTCATTATGTTTGAAGTGAATTTCTTTTACACAACACATAGTTCAGACATGATATTTTAGCCCTCTGCCAATATGTGTACTAATTGATGTATTTAGATCATTCTCATTTAATCCATTTCCCATTTAGAAAAAAAGTGCAGCTAACTTCCACGTTCATTTAGTTTTACATGAGGCTGAAGCAAATCTGACTGATTTTCAATATAAAAATAAAAAATAAGAACTCTTCTTGGAGTCATTTCTAAACAGAACTTGTCTCTAATCCTCATGCGATAGAAACACATATGATGATTAGTATTTGATAATATTTTTTCATGTGGTAAATTTCAAAGCACAGAACTTTGGGGATAAGGTTAGGACTGTAATCCACAAGTTATCTCTGGTTAAATGCTGCAGCTGCAAGCGCCACCGGTGAGTGTTCTTAGGGCAAAGAAAAATGTGTTAATTTTACATAAATACAGTTTTCAATGTGAAAATAAAATGTAACAATGCTTCTTGGAGTTATTTTTAAACAGAACTTATCTCTAATCCTAATGTAAAAGAAATGTAGATGATGATCAGTATTTAATAATATATTTTCATGTGGTAAATTTCAAAGCACAGAACTGTGGGGGTAAGGTTAGGACTTTAATTCATGAGTTATCTTGCAGGTAAACACTACAGCCTCAAGCACTGCTGGTGGGTATTCTTAGGGCAAATGGGAAATGGGTTAAAATAAATATTAATCTTTAGTCTTAACTCCATCTACCATTTTGTTATTTGTTTTCTGTTTGTTTCTTCTGTTTCCTTTCTCCTTATATCTAGTTTCTTGTCTTCCTGTAGGTTACTTGCAAATTTTTTTAGAATTCCATCTTATTTTTTTATACCATTTTTGAGTAGGAGGTCAGAAAGTTAGCTTTACAAACTCATCCTAGAAAAAGTGCTACATAACTCATTGCTGAATATCCCTATGATCACCTCTGAATTACTCCCCTTGGGAAGCTATGCACTGATGCCAGCACCTAGTCCACCCTTCAAAGCAGTTTTGGAACTCTTTTTCTGGAATGGCCATCAGAGCTGTCATTGTACCTTGGCAAGGTTATGACACCTTACCAAGTTGTTGTAAAGTTCTGCCAACATAAGCACATGGTGGCAAGTTCATGAACTTAACTGTCAGATTTTGGGTCTAACAATAGCTCTGATGGTGATTCCAGAGAAAGAGTTCCAAAATTGCTTTGAAGGGTAGACTAGGCACTGATGTTGGTGCATAGCTTCCCAAGGGGAGTACTTTGAAGGTGACCGTAGTAGTATACAACAGTGAGGTATGTAGCACTTTTTCTGGGATGGGTTGAGGAAATTAACTGTTTGACCTTGTATATCACTTTGTATAATTTTCTTAGTGGTTGCTCTAGGTATTACAATATATATGCATGTACGTATCTTATTACAACCTATTACCACTTTGAGTAAAGAATTCAAATCTTGTTTCCATGTATGTCCATTTACTATCACTTTTAAAATATAAGTATCTCAAGTACTTTATTTTTCTGTGCATAAGATGCCTCCATGTATAAGATGATCCCTTCTTTTCTAACCCAACATTAAAAAACTCTCTCATAAGGTAGTTCCATTTAATAAAAATACATAAATAAATAAAAACCCTCTCAACCAGTTACTCCTGTGTATAAGATGACCTCTAATTTTTGGTCTAACAATTTTAGACAAAAGTATTGTCTTATACACAGAAAAATATGGTATTTTCTCTACATTTGTTAAGTATCACAACAGATATTGTTATAATTTTTGCTTCAATCATCAAATATGATTTAGGAAACTCATGAGAAGAAGCACACTCTTATTATATGTGTCCTTATTTTTTATCCATTTCATTGTTTGTTTTTATTTCTGAAGTTGCAATCTTTCTTTTATAATTTCCTTTCCATTCAGAGAGCTTCCGTTAGCCATTGTTTAAAGGTAGATTTACTGGCAACACATTCTCTCAGTTTTCCTTTGTCAAAGAATGTCTTTATTTCCTCTGTATTTCTATAGAATAGTTTCACCAGATACAGAATTTATGGTTGACAGTTGTTTTCTTTCAACACTTGAAAAATGTTGTGCCACTTCCTTCAAGCCTCCATTGTTTTTGATGAGAAATACATTGTAATTTGAATTGCTGTTCCCTCTAGTTAATGCATCATTTTTCTCTGGTTGCTTTTAAGATTTTTTTCTTTGTCTTTAGTTTCCAGATGTTTAATTATTATTTCTCTTGGCATAAATTTTGTTAAGTTTATCTGTTTGGGGTTCACTCAGTGTCTTGATTCTGTAGGTTTAGGTCTTCTGCCAAATTTAACAATTTTTCAGCCATCATTTCTCCAAATACCTTTTCAGTCCCACATTCTTTCTTTTTGCCTTCTGAAACTCTGATGACGTGAATGTTAAATATTTTTATTGTCCATATTGTCTCTGAAGTTCTATTTTTTCAGTCTATTTCTATTCCATTGGTCAGATTAAATTTTATTGATCATTTATTGAATTCACTGATTCTTCTATCATCTTTACTCTACTATGAGACTATTTAGCAAGCTTTTTTTTGAGTTACTGTGTTTTTCAGTTCTATAATTTCCACTTAGTACCTTTTTTATAATTTCTATTTCTTTGCTGTGGTTTTATGTATTTGTTCAAAGGGAATTCATAATTATTTGTTGAAGCAATTTTATGGTAGCTGCTATAAACTTTTTTGTCATATATTCCAAATTCATCTTGTTATTGGCATCAGTTCATTCTATTTCTAATCTAAATTGTGATTTTCCTGGTTCTTAATATGTTGAGTAATTTTTATTGTATCTTGGACATTTTGGATATTTGGGGGACTCTGATTTAAATATTTTAGTTTAATAGGCATATTCCTTGTTTAGGTTTAGCTTGTAGGTTCTGTCTTACTTTTATGGGGTTATAGTTCCAACAACAATTTCATTTTTCAAGCCCTTGGAATGATATTCTGGTCATTCACCAGGCTGTGCTTGAGTTTCTGTTACATCTCTGCTGGTGCCACTTCTGAGGTAGAGGGGGTTTCCCTGGGCCTCTCAGCATTCTTCCGTGAGGTGTGAGGGACACAAGACCTATGAGAAGAAGAGCATTTCCTTTGGCCTGTTCACTGGTCACCTGGTGCCTTTTGACTTCCCATTTTATTTCTTCAGGTGCCTCTGGGAAAATGAAGAGCCTATTTAGGCTGCCTTCTGCCACTGAGTGGAAGATTGGGAGACATGGAGTCTGGATGACTCTCTATCATCAGATGGATAATTAGAAAACCATTGGGCCTGGGCTACCTCTTCACTGGGTGGATGGCTTAAAAGCATGGGGCATGCTAGCCCCACTGAGACCTGCATAAATGTCTACCTGTTGCTGGGTGGTGTGGTTTGCAGGGGGTATTGATACACTTAGGGCCCACTCTTGCCACTGCTATGGACAGATTGAGCCCACTGCTGTTGTTGGATATAGGGCAGATGATGGGTTGACCTCCTGAGCTCTATTGGTACCATTACTGTGAGTAGATTTGCCTGTTACTGCCACTGTATGGGTCTCCTTGCTAAGTTTCTGTTAGGCTTCTCTTTCATTGGTAATATAATAAAAAGGAAAAATAAAAACCCAGAAAACTCACCACAGTATTGTTCTTCAAGTCCTGAGGTCCCTAGGTAGTTCATCTTCTTCCACCCAGTGTCCAGAGTCCTATTATCATTGTCTGTTGTATTTCCAAGGTATTTACTTGTATTTAGAGGAGAAGAGCAGAGAAAATTGAGTGTATACCATCTTGTTCAGAACTGAAAGTCAGTTATTTTCCCCCCAAATCTAAATTATTGCTCAGAAACAGAGTATTTGTCTGAATGGTAGATAGACAAGTGTTCCTTTTATATTATACTTTACACATTCTTATAGGCCTGAAGTATCAAAAATAGCTAAATGTAAGGCTATGCCAGATGTAAGAAAATCTCCCATTGCCATTACACTGTCTCTCCTATTGTGGTTTATGCTGTATTATATTTATTTTGACTAACAAAATACCTATTTGTTCTAGACATTAGCTAGAAATGATTTCAATCAATGCTAATTTGAATGATCATCTGACAGAATAAATTTAGATGAGGCAAAAATTTAATGCAAATGTAGTCATTATGCATGTGAGCATGACCTCACAATAATAAGAGTGAAATGTTGCAGTAAGCAAGACTTTTAAGGATCAGTTTAAAAAGCAATGCATATGTGGTTACTTTTAGGGATAATAAATATAAACCTATATAATAATCTTTTTAAAAAACTGTCCTAATATGAGGATGGTAACTTGAAATTTTGGATATTTTTTATTGACACAACTATGCATACATGAAAGAGTACTGTATCTTACTTTGAGAGAAATGAAGATAATGTGACTTGGAGAACTGTGTAAGATGGTTTAAATATATCCTTGATTTTCTTTTTTTCTTTTTTTTTTAATTCATTTTTATTGTTAGACTTATTGGGGTGACATCTGTTAACAAGGATTACGTAGGTTTCAGGCATACAATTCTACAGTGCATTGTCAACTTGATGTATAATAAGTTCACCACCTAATGTGACTTCTCTTTCCATCACCTTATATTTAGCTTCCCCCCCTCCTCTCCCACCCCCTCCCCTTTCTCCCCTCCCTAACCCACTCATCCCCAAATAAACATTAAACTATTGATTGTGTCCATGGGTTATATCCTTGAGATATACTAAGAAAGTCATTGATATCAAAGATGCATGATTAGCTTAAATACAATTATTTCACAAGGAAAAAGAATAGGATTTCCAATTAATACTTAATTTTATATAAAACATGGTTTTAAATATGTATATGCAACTTAATTAGAAAATTTAATATTGTAAGTAAAACTTTCAGTATTCCATCTGTATCTTTGAAAGTTTATGTATTCAAGGTGAGCAAAAAGTATATTTTTAAAAGAACTTTTCATTTGGTGGAAATTTAGAGGTTACATTATATTTGACATAGTTATTTTGGTACTTCAAATACCCAGAATACAAACCACTACTTAGATTATGAAATATTAACTTCTTTTCATATTTACCACATAGGTTTTATAAAGAAAGTATACAATGAAAGTCTTCTGTGTACCCTACTGGTATCTTAGTCCCTTCTTCTTTCACCCAGAGATGGGTATGCATGTGTGTGTGTGTGTATACACACACACACACACATATTATATATATTATATATATATATATATATATATATATATATATATATATATATATATATATATGGTTTCCAGAAAGTCTCCAGCCCTGTAATATGAAAAACAGAGGCATGTATGGTCTCATATACAAATACACACACACACACACACACACACACACACATATATATATATGAAAACAACACTTGGAATTGTTTTGTGAGTTTTAAAACATTACACAAATTAAATCATGCTGCATATATAATTCTGCATTACTGACATACTATTTTAAAATTGTTTTAATTATCTCGTGTTTTCTGCTTACCATACTTTTGTTCTTCTTTTCAACTTTTTGATGCACTGAAAAAAAAATCCTTTTTATATACACTGCCACTTTGGAAGCTAAATGTTGCATTTCTATCTAATTTCACTAGTTATCTTTACATTTTAAATATGCATATTTAATTATAAATGTTTATTCAAAGTCTTAAGCTATTTAATAAATACTTTCCCCTTCCTTCAAACTTTTAATTATACCCAATAGCCTCCCCAATTTCCTTGTCATTTTGTCGAGAATTTTAGAACCACACACACACTCAAAAAAAGAGGGTTCCCTGGTGGCCTGGTGGTTAGGATTCAGCACTCTCACAGCCGTGGCCCAGGCTCAATTCCCAGTCAGGGAACCACAAAAAAAAATTAATCCCATCCTTTTTCAAACATGCAATTTATGGCTTTTATTTTTTAATGGTCAATAGCTAATTAAATTTATCAACTTATATTATTATCATTATTAGTATTGATTTATTTGTTAACCACTGTTTCTGATAACCCACTCCTTCTCTATGGGTTTGTTTTTTTCTTATTGACTTATATCCTTTGATATAAGTCAAATATCAAAGCCTTCTATGTTTAAAATATCTTCATTTCTCCTCACCTTTAAATTATATTTTAGCTGAAATGAAAATCTAGGTTGACAATTACTAGTATTTTCCCTTAGCAGCTTAAAGCCTTCATTGTCCTGTCATCTACTGTAAATGAGAACTCTGCTATAAAGTTTAATACTTTTTATTGTGACAATAATTAGTCATTTCAGTCTAGTAGCTTAAAATTTTTTTCCTTGATGTTCTGAAGTTTCAATATAATGTCTAAGTTTAGATTTATTTTTATTCATGCTCTTTAGAATTTGGTGTAACTTTTAATCTGAGTGCTTTCTTTCTTTCTCAATTATCATAATTTTGGAAATTTCTATTCCCTCATTTTGAACTCAAGTTAGATATTTATTGCAGCTTCTTGTCAGTCTCTTTCTTAACTGCTCTTTCATTGTATTTTTTATCTCTTTGTACTGTGTTTTATAAATTATGCAAGACTATATTCCAATTCACTAATTTTCTTTTTGATTAGGTCCAACCTAGAGCTGACCTTATTTATTGATTTGCTTCTTCGTTTGCTTTCATAATTATATATATTTTTTGTTTCCAAGATTTATATATATCCATTGTTTTTATTGAATTGTGCCTACTTACATTTCATTATTTCCTGTGCTTGCTCGCTCTCTCTTTCCCTCTTCCCCCGCTAATATTATTAGTTCCTTTATTGCTTTAAAGATTCTAGATATACTAATATACTATTATTATTAAAGATTTTTTCATATCACTATGTTATTTTTCATTTTAACTGGAGTACATTTATTTCCTACCTGTTGATTTTGTCAACCCCTTCTTAATGTTCTTTTTCTTCACGTATTTGGAATTTTTGTTTTCAGTCTTAACTTGAATGGGAGTTTGGTGTTAATATTTTTCTTATTTTCTTTATGTGATCACTTTGCCCTATCAGGCAATTTTGGAGTTCCCTCCACCTGATTCACTGGGGCTCTAGGTCTTACATCAGTTGTTCGAAGCTCCCATCAAATGATGACACTAGGGTAGTATCAATCCAGTCACAGAGCCATGAGTAGCTCCAATCACATCCTAGTTATAGGGCAATCTTACTCCAAGTTTAACCCATAGTTGCCAAACCCCATTACTCTCTTCCAACTTAAACCTAATTCTTTATTCTGTTTTATTACCAAACAAGCTCATAGCTTTTTGTCCAATTACTGCTTTGAATTTCTACTTCCTTTCTTTTCCAAAGAGATGTTTTTATCATTTTTGAACTTGGTTAAGTTTCCTTAATTTTACCTCATGATATTTAACTATCATCCTCATTTATCTATTGGAAAAATACTTTATTTTCTTGCTTTTATTTTCCCTTGACCTGATTTTTATATCTATTTAAACACCTTGTTGTATCATATGTGTTTATACAAACTCCCTCCGATCTTTCCTGGCTTGATGAAGAGTATAAATAAATAAATAATATAAGGAGACAAATAAGTTCTTTATATCTTATGTACAGATTGTTGTTGTCATTGTTGTTAAGGCATCAAATCTCTTTCACTTAATCTTATATGTTTTCTTGTCAGAACCAGACCTTTAGATAACCATCCAGAAGTGTTTCTGGGTTGCCCTACCTCTTTGGCCAAGTCCTGGGGCTTGCTACTGGCTATGGAACCACCGGCTATCCTTGCATCCAAAAATACAAAAGCATCCATTATAGTTTTTGAGCTTACCATTTTGACTATATGAAATTAAAAGAAAAACAAACATCTGGTGGGTGGTTCATTAGGTAGACCCTATGCTTATATAGATAAATGAAATTAGATTCTTACCTTTGATGAACCCCATGTTTAGTCAGAGAGAGAGGCAAGTTAACAAGTAATTCCACATGGTGTCTTAAGTATTATGACAAAACTGGGGTATTCTTGAAAAGGGTTGCTACCTAGATATCAGAAAAAAATAACCTTGGGTAGAAGCCACCCAAGCTGAACTTTACAGATCCAGGTAGGATTTTCCAGGTGGATAAAGATATGGAAGTACATGCCTGTCAAAGAGAAGAATTTCACAAGGAGAAGCAGGAACTACAGTCTATTAGTAACTGGAGAGAAGGCATAAGGAGATCTAAGGGAAGGAGTAAGAGATAAGATTAAAGAGGTGGTCAGGGCTCAGATCATGAATGGCCTTGTGCACTCTGTTCTTGAATATCAATTTTTTCCTGGAAGTATTAGAGAATAATTTAGAGATTTTAAGCAGAGGAGTGGCATAATTAGATTTGGATTTTAGGAATATCAGTTCAGATTGTAGAATCTTGGGGCTAGATACAAGAAGTGAGGATATGGACTCTGGCAGCAACTAGAGAGGTTAGTGAGGATCAGATGTGTGGGAGAAATGCTTAAGAGGCAGACATTAACTGAGCTTGGTGAAGGAGAAACTGAGGGGTCTGAGGAAAGGCAAAAGTCAAGGACAACTCACAATTCTACAGATTTTTTAAGTAGGTCAACAGGATGTTATTGAAAATAATGAAGAGGTACAGATATGTGTGGAATATATTGAAGTGGCAATAAATAGGGTTTGGGATGCATTAAATTCTAGGAGCTTATGGTTCTTACAAATGAAGGTGTATGTTAGTAGGTGGACATGAAGATCTGGAACTCACCAGAGAGCTTATGAGAGGCAAGAGGAGAAGGCTGTTGATAACATTGGACCTCTGCATATATACAAGTTGTTAGAATCACTTCAATGATAAAAGCAAATGTAGAAAATTTGTCTGTTTTCCATGTGTCAGTTTTCTCACAAAGAAAGGCCCATCTTTGTTTTTTTTTTAAACTTAGACTAGATGTTGGAGGAAGCCTCATAACTAAATGCCAATAAATATAGTGGCATTTCCCCCTATATTTTTCTTTTAAAAAATTTCATTAAATTTATTGGGGTGACATTGGTTAATAATTATATAGGTTTCAAGTGTACAATTCTGTAATACATCACTGTATATTATTACATTGTGTGTTCAATACCCAAGTCAATTCTCCTTCCATCATAATACGTAAAGAACTCATGTAACACCATTGCTGTTAAAGAGAAGGTGACAGGACCTAGAATGATTATAGCAAGGAAGAGAAGACTTGGAAAAGTCTCTCTCTCTCTCTCTCTCCATATATATATATATATCAGTGCAGTGAGATTCCATTATTGCCCAGTCCCTATTTATTGGTTGTATCAGGTCCTACTTCCTTCAAACTACCACATGTGAAAAAAATGCTTGCCATCAACACAGTTAACTTATAATATGGAGGTCTCACCTATTATCCAAGACCTTTCTGTTGTGTGAGAAAAGCATAGAAAATGATAACCAGTGTTTATAAGGTCTACTAAACAACAAAAGAGAAATATACTTTGGTTAAAGAAAGAGTTTTAGGTTAGACACCAAGGAAACTTCCATGAGGATCTTGCCTAAGCATGAAAGCCTACCAAGGTGTCAGGGAATCTACACCCTCAAATGTTTCTAAGACTAGAACAAACATTTGTTTTATTGGAAAGTTTTAAATTAAAAGCATAACAATTGTTTAGTGTTCCAGTGCCCTCAGGATGAAAGACAAAATCTTAACATGGCTTATACAGCCCATCATGATTTCTTCTCTCACTAACTCTTAGTTCCTACTTTTACTCCAACTCCAAACCTACTGAATTTTCACTCTCTCCAAAGCTCCATGCGCTCTTCCTTTGGAACTTCTCTCTATTTGGAAACTTTTCCTCCTGCCTTGTACCTCTTTTGCCTGTGATCTATCCTTTAAGTCTCACCTTAGATGCTCCTTCAGGAAACCTTTACTTATCTTCTAAATTATAGCTGTCCCTCCTGTGTGTTCATATTTATTAATTAAATCATTCAATAAATGTGTTTTAAGGGCCTACCATGTGTCAAGCACTATGCTAAATTCTGAAAAAATAAACCTGCCTAATAGAGTGTATTGGGGAAGGGAGATAATAAATAAGTCAACCAATGGGATTAATGCAGAAGTTGAAAATGCTTTAAATGCATCCAAATAAACTGTACTAAACACGTGATAAAGTATTTTCCAATGATGTAGTATGAAGAACAAAGACATATATTTTTCTTTCAACAATTGGAGATGAGTGTTTCAGGTCAATGAGAAGCTGAGCTTTAAGCAGTTGTACAAGAATCCAGACAGAGAATGGCTGTTCCATCTTCAATGCATAGCTTCCAATGCCACTCTAGTCCAGTATTGTCCAATAGAATATTGTATAATGATGGAAATGTTCTATCTATATCTGTGTTGTCCAATATAGTATCTACTATTTATATGTGGCTATTGAACACTTGAATTGTGGCTAGTACAACCAAGGAACTAAATTTTGAATACTAATTATTTAAAATTTGAATTTAAATAACTACATGTGGCTAGCTAGTGGCTGCCATGTTGGACAGTATAGCCTTGTTGCCATTCCAGCCTGTGGGATGGGAGAAAAGTGGAATGCTGTTGCCTGGGATATCCTCTTAAGCAAGTGAGGCCCAAATTATATCTACAGCTTCTGCTTACATTCCACTGGACCTACTGTGTTTCATTGCACCGAAGTTGACATCCATTGTAAAATACACCATGAGTTTATATTCCAACTAAGAAAGACAAAATATACTGCTAATTAAACTGTTATAATGGTTTTTTAAAAATCACATAGACTTTTAATTTTATATGTGTTGAAAAAGTCTTTCAGATGTACTAAGTACACATGAAAAAGAAATTGTAAGTAAAATAAATTCCTAAAACTTCTTTGCAATTAGTCTAACTCTTCTGAAATAATTTTCAAATCAGAATTTATGGTGTCTTTGGTCTTCTACAAAAGATTTTTCTCTATGCCACCAAAACATCAATAATGTGGAATTTCTTAAAATGGTGCTTTACTATTGTATCCAGAAGTTTCTTCCAAGATGCTGACATCCATTTAGCAAGTTTTGATTCAGGTGCTTTACTATTTGATCAAATTAATAGCATTACTTTTTACCTCAATTGAAACAAATGTTGCTAGAAGTTGAGCAGTTTATGACAAAAATATTTTCACTGTGTTAACAATGATCCTGCTCGACACCTGAATTGTGCCTTTCATAGCTTTGAAATTTCTTTTGTCTATTCTGAAAGACTTGGCAATTTCTCTTGCTTTCAGTTGCATTGACACAAGATAGGTAATCCTTTTGCTTGTATCTCAGAAGCAAAGCATAACACAGCTTCATCTACTTGTAGATGTCTTCCTCTTTTAGGTCTTGTAAACACTTGATTGTTGCTTTGTAAGAAAATATGAAATTGCTGTCATTCCTCCAATGATGAATATTTGCTTCACTAATATCAAATTTATGCCCCATTGCTCTGTTTACATGCCTCTCTGTGAACATGATCTCTTTTCATTTCAATGCTAAATCATAGTATAATCTTTCTGAAGACATTTTAAATAACAATTCAATTTAACCTGTGTAGCACCAGCAAGCACAGATCTCAATTGAAGTGATGACAATATGAATAGCTATAACCAATGTTGTATATACGAGGGCAATGACAACCATTTCACAACTGCGACCTAGCCTACAGCAATGGTAACATGCCATTGATTGGGGGACGGTAATTGGTGCTAGGACAAACCAAAGCCAAAGCCAAAGCCAAAGCCAAAGCCAAAGCCAAAGCCAAGCCAGTTATGAATGAGCTAAAAGGATTCTGGTCTATGAAATAGAAGAAAACCCCCCATAGGGATAGAGAAGCAAAAATGAGAACCCATGATAGCCTTGAGAGGGAGAAAGTTGAGAGAAAGGGAAGGAGATATAGGTAAAAGGAGGGAGAGTTGTTTTCTGAAGACTTCTCAGCTTTACGTGAATGATTATACATATGTGTATATGTATACACATGTGCATATGTACACACACAAACCTATACACATATACATGTTTGTGTTTTAATCAACCAATTCCTACTTGAACTAGTTCAAGTAGGTTTCTGTACTTGCAAACAAAGACAGGAACATTAGCCTTTTAAGTCCCATTTCATTTCAAGGGTAGACCTTCAGAAAAAGTTAAAAAAAAAAACTGATCTGACCACAAAAGGAAGTGAATAAGTTGGGTCAGTTTGAGGGATTCTGACTAAAGAAGAAACATGAATTTCATGCAGCTTAATATGAGCTGACACTCAAGCACATACCCTCTATAGGATTTCACCCATGACTAACAAGCCTTTTAATCATGGCAAGAAGACACGGGGATTTTGCAAACATGCTTTTGCAATACTCACATTTAGTGTTCCTGACCCTGTTTTCTTGCCAGACTGTGAGGAGCACCTGCTCCTTTTCAAGCAGTTGTCAGATCAATATTTAATCAATTGCCTTTTGATATTTGGTAGCGCTGAATAAATGGGATGCCAATATTTCTGTTCAGAGCCATTCCTCCAGTGTACCTCATTCCATTTCTGTGAAAGCCTTCAGGAACCTCTGAACACTAAGTAGCATGTCCTCCGAGTTCTGTGATATGCCCCTCTCTGCTGCAAAGGGGCTCTGTGGCTTGAGGAGATGCAGGATGCTGGTGCCGATGCCACTCTTATTAAAACGACGTCCTAACTGAGTCATGAAAGAGGGAGAGCAGAGCTGCATTAGGAACACTGGGGGGCTTTGTCAGGTGAGGGCTATTTAATAGACCAGCCACATTAAAGAAAGGCAATGATGTAGTGAAAGGAGCCTAATGAGCAGAAGTGAGGCTACCGTATCCAAAGAGAAAAAATAATGAGCTGCGAAATATCCCCCAAGGCGAGATTGCCAGCCTTTTGCAAGGAGGTCTCAGCCTATAGGTAAAAAAGGCTCATGTGGTCCCTTATCTTTGCATGGTAAACAGAAGTTCTGTGGGCAATTACAGGCTGAGCTGAATGTGAGATTTGAAGACCTAGAATTAAGTCGCTGATTCTTTGGAGATTTCCACACCCAAGACCCCAGCTTTAATTCCCAAAGGAAACAAGGAACGTACTCAACCTGTGAATAGAAATTAGGAACATCACATCACCACAACAACCCTCTCAGTGTCTATGCAGCAGATGGACATCTGGATGTTAGTTCTAAAAAAATCTCATGGACTGGCACTAAGGAATCTTTATAAAGCTGTCCTCAGGGGGCATGTCATGGGGCTGCCTTGAGGGCAAAACCATCTTTTAATGAGACCCTCTTGGTTTTTCAGTAATGACCCCTCCTAAAATGGGATCCCAGCTGGGCATGCCCTACTCATGATCCCATTTGTTTTACATTTGTGTAGGAATACCAGGGCAGATTTTGGTTCATTTGGGTGGGAAAATAGTATTAACACAAAGCAATACTACATTACTAGTGAGAATGAAATAAAAAAGAATTTGGTTCTTACCCTTAAGAAATGTACAAACCTATGCCACATAGACAATGGATAATTTATAGAACAACTTTTCAAATTCACATAGTGGGAAAGAAGGTGACACCTATGCTTCCCAGATGAGGAAGGATATAGGACAATAAAATACACATAATGAAAACTAGAAAAGTAACACAGCCTCATGATAATAAATTTTTATTATTTATAAATGTTTTCTTCAGCATTTTCTAAATACGTGCTCACAGCAAGCCTATGAGAGGGATAGGATTAGTATTATTTTGCCATCTTCTATGTGGGAAACTGAATCTTGGAGGGATCAAGTCATGAGTTCCTAATCTTTTATCCACTGGGTTGCAAGGATGAGTAGAATTCATTTGCATGCTGCACTTCCATGGTCATATCCAAACTTAGAAAAAATTCACGTTTCTGTGATAAACACTTTTTTTTGTAGACGAGGTTAGGCCGGATTAGGAATTATATTCATACACATTTTATAAGTATGTGACTAATGAAATCAACTATTTAAAAATATCAAAATTTTATCAGTAAAAAAAATTCACAAAGATGCCCAATCAGGGCTTATAAGATTACTCTATTATTTTGATCAAAAAAGCAATCCACAGAGCCATTCATGAACCAATGACAGTAGTGCAGGTTCTCTTAAACTTATTATTCAACAAATTGTCCCAGAATTTAATAGCTTGCCTCAACAGCAATTATTTTTCACTGTTTCTGGGAGTGATTCTGACTTGGGAGCTGTAAAGCAGTTGCAATGAGAGAGTAGTTGGGGCTGGAGCAGTTGAGGTCTCTCTCTCTTCATGTACTCTTAGGATTTCATATTGTGGTTTTGCCTCGTGGGCTAGTTTGGGCTTCTTTATAGCACAAAAGCTCAGGGCTCCAGCCTCCATGTTCCAGGGATCAAAGCAAAAGCTTACTGACCTTTACTGACATAGACAAATTCTACTGGTCACAAGCAAGTCACAGGTCCCACTTAGTTACAAGGAAAGGAGACAGAGATCCCCACCTCTCTGAGGAACATCCAAGTCACACTGTAGATGAGCTTGTGAGAGGAAGTAATTGTTGCAGTTATATTTGGAAAATAAAATCTGTCATAGTATATCTTGAATAAAGGATGATGATTAGTCTAATTTTGCACCCCTGAGGTCCATATGAGGAAAAAATATGTCAGTCAAGGTTTCTCTTTTTAAAAAATTTAATCTGCTTTATTAACACTTTCCTCATCATTTTCTTTTTTTGTAAATTAGTTTCAGGCATACAAAACAACATAGTGATTAGACATTTATACATCTCACAAAGTAATAACCTTAATAATTCCGTTGCCTATCTTATTTTTGAAAAAAAATGAGTCTTGAATTATTTCCATTCCATGGGTATATTTAATAAAGTAATAAGCATACAAACTGAAGGAAAAATATAAATAAAATATAATTTTATTGTTTAATATCACAAAAGATAATATTTATAGAGAATTAACATCTTATTATAAAAATGAAGAGCATTTTACAATTTCACTTGTGATACCACTTTGCCTTTCATTTGGAAGTTGACAGTTGTGTCATAGAAATGTTCCTAAGATTCTTTTTACTCAGGTGCAATATAGAAGCCCATGCACCACTTTTTCTTCTCTTGTCTTACCTTGCAGTTTTGTTATTAAAAATGTATTATAGTGTGAAATTTAAAGGGAAGTGGGAGTGATTGTAGAATATGCAACTCATGGGCACTGTAAAAATCTATAATCATTATAACTAATACTGATGGAGCAGTAAATGTCAGATTTGGCTGAGGCATGGTTTACGAGCTTCACAAACTTTTCCTCCTCAGGACCTACATCAGTCAAGAATAAAGAATATAGAACTGTGAGTCCCTGGATACATAGCCCCAAGCAGCCTCAAGTTTATGGGTGATCTCGAAACTTCATGCACATATTACTTTCTCTTCTGGAAGACATCAGTGTTTTTGTTTTAATATGAAAGAAGGTGTTTTAGATGTCATCAGTTAGTTAGTCTATCACATGGCTTCAAGCTCTGCACATGCCCTCAAATCAGTGTGATAGGAAACGGATAGTCATGCTTAGTGCCCAAGATGCTGGCTATAATTTTCCCAGCATTTTCTCTTTTCCTTGAGAAAATACGTTAAGAATGCAAAATTAGATGTAATTATTGGCATTACTTTGAATTCACTCTACTTTATGTATTTGAAATTGCTTTCAAACTTCAGTACTTGGCTATTACCGTTAACTAATTACTTGAGACACACCTTACAATGATTATGACATCCTAGAATGTTCCATGCATCTCTGCTAAGAATTGCTGGGATTAGTGGCTAAACCAAGGTCATGTGGTTAATTAATAACAGTGATGATCTTCAGACCCTATCTTTGAACTCCTTATCTGGTGTTTTCTCTGTTACACTTTAGAGTCATAAAAACGACTAACAGAAATCCACATTTCTAAAGAAGGTTAGAGACCTAAAGTAGGTGTAAAATAACATTTTGTAATGAAAGTAAATTTAGTAACATGTTATTTATACATTTAATTACTTATTTATTCCTAAGAAGATTAGAGAAGAAACATGTGTATTGAAAAGTCTGTTTTCAAGCCAAGAAAGATTTGGCTGTTTCTGCCCCTCATAGTTCTACAGCAATGTCACTCCATGCTGATCCCCACACACTATGCCCAAGGGGTTATGCAGATGCTGGTGATGCTGGAACTCCACCAAGCCTTGTTATGATGAAGCAGAAATGCCATATCATGGGTCCCTCAAAGTGTGGTATGTTATAAGCAGTTGGGGTGAGGTTTCCAAAACAAGGTTTCTTGAGCCACACAGTGCTGTAGAGTTTAGTTATACAGTAGACTCTGAGCTAATCGGCACCCATGGGGATTGGTAGATGCCAGATAAATGTAAGTAGACTCTCCATTAACTGGGACTCAAGCAACTGGCACTCTCAAGCAACTGGAAAAGTCTCAAGCATTTAGTTGCTTGACAGTGCTGTTGTTTCCCTCCATGACATCATGCTTCTACCAGAGACCTTCTAGATAAATATAATGTATACCTATGTGTCTGAACCCCAAGATTTTTACCCAAGAAATATCTTAGCTCTGATTAAAACAGTGTGTGTGTGTGTGTGTGTGTGTGTGTGTGTGTAGTCATTAAAACTATATATATATTACTATATATATATATATATATATATATATATATATATATATATATAGTCACAGGGTGAGGGGATGTCACCTGACTTCATTCACCATAAGCATTCAAGTCCCAGCTTGGTGTCCTCTAATAGAGCTTGCCACATTGGCTTTACAAAGATCCCTGGTGAAGCATTTGGGAGAGAGAGATTGAGAGATAGCAACTGGTGTTAAGACAGAACTGCTAAATTTATTGCTAAGCTCATTGCATGTACTTGAAAATTTACCAAAATAGATTGAACAAAAAAATGCAGACTACACACCACCTGGGTATCCTTGCTGCTGTTGTTTACTTGGGTTTTTTTTCTTATTTTTCTTTTATCTTCTTTTAATACCAGCGAAGACGCTTGGGATGCAAAAAAAATCCTGGAAGCCAGCGGGCCTGGATTTCAATTTTCATTCTCCTTAACTGATCTGGCTAATCCCTCCCCTGTCTTAAGCCTTGGTCCTCCATGTTTTCTGGAGGGTTGGACTAGATGGTCTCCCAGAGATAGGCTAACCAGATGTATTATTTGAAATGGGACAAGAAACAACTGTACTGTCCCGTTTCAAATGGTACGTTTGGTCAGCCTAGTCTCACTGAGCTAAACTCAAGGTGTCAGTAGGCTGATCACATGTACCATTTGAAATGGGACAGTACCACTGTTTTTTGTCCCATTTAAAATGGGGCATCTGGTCAGTGTACCAAGAGACTTTCCAGCACTGATAGGCCATGCTTCCATGAACTTGTGAATTCTGCAAAGTGATTAGAGCTGTAAGGTTTCAGCACAGTTATCCCCAGCAAGGTCTCCTATGAACTCCACAAAAGTGGAGGTGGCAAATTGCCAAGTTTACTCCTGTGGAAAGTTCACTGGACTCTGAGTCTCTATTGGGTAGGGGAGGGAGCTGCACAATACTGGAACTTAGACCCATTGATTTCACACCCCTTCGTAAGTCTTAATAAGCATCGACAGAAAGAAGTATCTGGGCTTCTGCTACCTTTGAAAAAGTCTGAAGCAGGCAATCTATATTATTATTAGGAACTAGTATTCTAGACACAAAAGTTTCTGAAATTGCAAGTAAAATAGCAGTGATTGTTTTAAACTCTCTGCAGAGTTCTTAGGCTGAGTCAACTGCTATTGTGGCACAGTTTTGAGACTGTCAACAGGGCAGGAGTGTAATGCAGTGCGTTGTTAAGGACAAGACTGAATGAAGCGAGTGTCTGCTAGCTTTGCACCTGGGTTCTAAGGTCCCAGAGACACCCAGCTCAGGAAAAGGTCAGCAAGCACAGATGGAGAAAGAACTCACTTCGGTGTTAAGTGATCCCACTTTAGGTTTATAGGACTTCAGGAACACTCTCTATTGATAATAGAGGAATCAGCTCTTTTTTTTAGAAAGTCCAGGATTTTACATTAGAAACTGATTTTTCTATTTTTCTCAAGTAAAGATCTCAATTTCCTAACTAGTACCAAAACCATCTGGGTTTTCCAGGTTCTACATAAAAGCATTTATTATATTTAAAAACCCTTTCTCCATTCTTCCACTTGATCACTTCCTATTCATCCACCAATACCCAGTGCAATGACACATTCCTCTGGAATCCCCCAGTTCTCCATATAGGAAGATGAATTCCAAGAAATAGTCTCTTCTCTTAGAGCACTGAAATAGTATCACAACCCACCCTTCTTTTATAAGAAAGATGACATTATATCATATCTATTTGCTCTTATTTTTTATCAGTTGGAATGTTTTTATTGCAAGTATCCAAAAACAAAACAAAGCAAAACAACAAACAAAAAAAAAACTGGCTTAAACTAAAATGAGAATTTATTGGTTTGTGTCATTGAAAAATCTACCCGCAGTTGCAGCTTAATTCGGCTGCCCAACAATGTCTCCAAGATCTACCTGAGTGAGTTCCATTCTCAGGTTTCCTGTGTTCTCTGACTTTGTGTACTATTCCTCAGGTGCTTTAATCTTAAGTAATCTCAGAACTCCTGCCAAGAAGAGAAAGAGACTCCTTTTTTTCTCTGAAGTTAAAGTAGAAATCTGAGACGTGAATCTTTTTTATCCTGTTTATCATGGCTTGTATCATGTACCCATTTCTAACCAAGTATAGTGCTCTGGAGGATGAAAGTCTCTAATTGGTTTAAAAGAAGTCACATGTCCTGCTCATAGAGTCCAGAAGCGGAGGTTAATTTCTGGACTCTTGTAGGCAAAAAGCAGCAGAGGGGTAGTTTTTACTACAAATGAAGGGTTCACTGATGCTGAACTGCAAAAATAACAAGTGTTCATCCCTGTATTATGAGCTCTTCAGCACGTAAAACTGAGTCTGGCATACAGTAGGCACTTAGTAAATACTGACTGGGTTTGTGAATGAGAAAGAGAATTAATATAGCCTGGCCTGAACTCTTTTTCTCCTCTCCACCTTAATCCATCGCAAAAAAAAAAGAAAAGAAAAGAAAAAGAAAAAGAAAAAGAAAAAGAAATCCACCCATGACCATCAGAAGCTATCAGCCTTCTGGGGATTGGGGCTTAAACAGTTGATATCTCTCTACACTCTTCTCTCTCCTATAATTCTAGCCAGTATAACTCTGATGGGTCATGATTGAATTGCTTTTGTTCAGAAACCACAGAAAGTATTTCTTGCTAATATTCTTGAAGGATTTTCCACAATATGATTAGATTATTGCTAATCTAATAAGGCACCATACTAATGGTGATATTAATAACATTATGTGATTTTTCCGGCTATCACATTGTTCACTGGATGAAGATTTATGACAATTTTCTTTCTGAAAAGTTTTGGATGACCAAGATATAAATATAGTTACTTGTGTTACTAACTGCCAAATAGCACATTCATAAAAACAAATAAACAAATAAAAACTTGATATTCCTGCCAAGATAGTGGAAGTATGAGTGTTTTATTTCTTCCTGTATGCTCATCTGTATTTTCACTTTCTCTTCAATGAGCATTCATCAGTTTGTATTTTGGATACTTTTTTTTTTAAGAGGATGAATTTATAGGAGATTCCATTCTTATCTACTTAATTGTCACTTTGGGACAGATTACCTCCAGACTGAGGTGAATTGAATTCAGGGGTTCTTTGGTGAGACTCAGAAGCACAGTCCCCAGGCCCAAGCCTATCCCAAACATACACAAAAATCAGATCACAAGAACAAATGGAGGCCTACATACCATATGTCTATTTATAAGGTATAATGAAGCTTATAAATTGTTAAGTAAAATATGTCCATCCTCCCACCTTGACAAATATACCTCCATAATGATCTGGAATTCAACTTTGATTTTAGAATCCTTGGAAGCCTCAGAGTTGTTCACTGGCATGTGGTAGCCTAGGAGGGTGGACTTCTGGCCCTTGGCCCACTGTCTTCTCTTCCCACCTCTGGCTTCATCCCACATTGCAAGAGGCCTCTGAGCTTCCATGTCCAAGCTTTACCACCCCACTCTGAAAATAGCCACCTCTTGGAGCAAGGGATACACATCAGTTGTGTGGCCCACCCTCAGAGTGATGGCCCTGAGGAAGAGGTTTGTGTAAGCACTAGGTACATTTCCTTGTCCCTCTGAACTCCTCACTCCATGAATAACAGTGTAGCCAATGGAAGGTCAGAGAGGGATCTTCTAATGCACAAGGCCCAGAGCAGCACACCTGTTATCTGGGCCAGGATAGGAACTGCCCATGACTGAGGCTGCTGTATCACAGGTAAGATGGGATGGCCCCTGTCATTATGAATGGTGTTCCAAAGATACCCTCATAACCACACATGCACACACACACACACACACCATGGTCTGTGTCTCAGAAATGATCTGTATTAAAAAAAGAAAAGAAAGAAAGAAACCCATTCTCAGTTGTGGCCATTGTTGAATGTAGAAACTGCTTGTCAGGAAGCCACATGGATGTGGTGGCTCTCTGGTCCTGGGCCCATGGGTCCTTAAGGGCCCTGCTATGAGGTCAGCCCACAGTGGCCAAAACAAGCATCAGCTGAGCCTTCAAAGTTGTTATAAACATGTTATCACTAGCCTTTCTGTATTTCTTCAACACTCACCACTGCATGAACAATATTATTTTGTGAGCACTGCAAACTCTCTAACCAATGGAATCTCTTTGTTGGAGCATGGGCAGGCCATAGGTGCCAAGAGATTGATGCCTCTAGGATCAGTTCTCTGTGAATGATGGGTAGAGCTGGAGGATTCATATCCCAGTTTTCTCATCTTTCCACTGGAGTCATTCTGAGGAATGAGCTCTCTACCCTTTCTTAGAGGAGTTCAGTGGAATTGTCTCAGATACCTACAATAGTAACCTGATCATTAATGCACCCATTTGTTATTTTCCTTTCCATCCTTGTCACACTTCTCCACTCCTCTACCAGTATTTCCTACCATATTTTCCTTAGATACTTCCCTAATAAACTCCTTGCACCCAAATTCTTCTCTGGAGTCTGCTTCTGGGGTATACAACCTAAGACAGTTGTCTATGTCTGGTTCCATTGGTTTTGACTGCTTATGGCATATCAGGCCCTGTTCTCTGCACTTACTAATTATAATCTCATTTTTACAGATGAGGAAACCAAGGCTCAGTGAAATCAAATAACTTCCCTGAGCTCTCACAACTGGAAAGAAGCAGAAATGGGGTCTGAGCCAAGTGGTCAGACTCCAGAACTCAAAAGACATCGTTGAGCTCTAATTGCATTATACGTGGCCAAAATGTCCATGCTTAGCTTGAAATTAGATTCAAACTGAAAAGCCATAAAGGGTTTTAGGAATCAGGTTGGAGACTTCAATCTACCGTTTTCTAGTTGTCTGACCCTCCGTGCTCTTCCTTATACCTTGGAATAATAACAGTAGATACCTTAAGTGTCATGAAACAGTCAGTGTGCTTTATAATGTGCCAGGCATGCAGGACATGCCCTGTGCATATGTTAGCCAGCTTCTCTGTCCACTCCTCTTCATCAGGCCCCTTCCTGGGCTGACAGGAAGATGGGAAATGGCAGAGGGGAATGCCGCCACAAAAGCCTGTTGTTTCTAGCAAGTATCTGGCCAATTTATTTCTAAAGGTTTTGCTTCTATGAAGTTTAATAGAGTTGAGGAGTATTAAAGGAATCATTTAATCTTCATTTGAATGTGAGCAGTGAATGTGTTTTGGAGATTATATTCATTCCCCAGTGACTCCAAGTATTTTCTCATTCCAAAGCTGATTTTCATCCATCAGAGCAGAGGTTTTTCAGCTCTGTGGAGCTGTTTGAATGAAAAGCTGGAGTTACAAACAGAGGGTACTGCTTAGCCTCATCTTAAGCAAGGTGGCAGGGTTTTCTTTTGGACATAGGTACACACCCACAGAATGCAGACATGTGACCTCTTCCCAACCCATGTATTCCTGTCCTAAACTGGTCCCAAATAGGTAAGAGTCTTCAAGTCTCTGTAAAGCAGGCTTCAGAAGCACAGGCTTCTCCACTTCGCAGCCTGCTGGTTCTTCCACTTTACTGCACCTAGTGGAAGGTCAGCCACAACAGCTAAAGGTGAAGCTAGTAAGATCTGTCTGGGGAAGCTTTTCACAAAATGAATATTAATAGCTTGGAATTAGGTTAAACTCATGAAGAAGGAAGAAAAGCATGCCTTACTTGGTAGCAAATGAGTAATACTATATTTTTACAAACTGTAAGCACTTGGGGGGTGCATGTAGTTTCGGGGTGTTAAAAATTTGTGCTCCCTGCCAGGAGCAATTTAGTCTTTAGTTAAGCCCAGCAGCATCTGAAAAGGGGTTTGGAGTTTAGGGTTTCTCCTCTGAGCCAACAAAATACCCCCAAATCAAGGCAGAACACTGATGGGTTTCTTATACAATAAATGTGCATTGAGTCCAATGGTGGGGTGTGAAAGGCAGTCAATCAAGAGTAAAAAGTGGAATTAATTGACGGAAGAAGATTAAGACAGTAATGTGTGAGGAAGTCCCTGAAACTTTCCCTGGAAGTTACAAACTGAACAGCCAAAATCCAACAAGGGAATCCCCTAATGGCACAGCCTCAGCTGAGAGATTCACCCACAAGAAAACACCTATAAATCAGAGAAAGGGAGATGAGTGGAATAAAAGGGAAGGGAGCAATGCAGAAAGGGGTTTTAAACATAACCTGGGGCTGGCAGAAGAAGGACTGGACCAAGGAGGGAGCCGGGGGAAATGGGCTAAAGCTCAGCATGATTCTGGGTGGGCAGAAGAGAGCACAGTGGAAGCCCCACGAGGGGATGATATAAAGCCCAAGCCTGACCCAAGAAGCCCTAGGGCCCCATCCAGAGCACCAGCCTTGGATGTAATAGGGCCTGAACAAAGGCATACTAAAGGACCCGGGGTGAACTGGTGCACTCCTGACAGAGGGCCAAGCTTGCTTTGCAGCATGGAGCCACCCTGGCTCCAGTGTACTCCTGTCAGAGGGCCAGGCATGTTTCACAGCTGAATCAGCACCCAGGAGAGCCAGCAACCTTGGGACAAATAGCAGCAATGGACCACACTATCCCCACTGTTAAGCAAAAATTGTGAACATGGAGCCTGGCTGCTTTCCCTTGCTCTCCCCCAAACTTCCATTACCCTGTGTAAAAAATAAGCCCTGAGCCCTTCCCAATAAACCGTGCCCACATGGGAACCAGCAACTGGGAAGTGAAAGAAAGACCTCACCATATCTGCCAAGAAAAACATCCCTAATACCCAGGAAGACAAACATATCAACTACAATGAACTCTCCCAGGAGCAAAGTGTCTCAGAGAGAAAATGAAAGATCTCCAGAAAAGGAACTTACAGATTTGGAAATATATGATGTAAGGGACACAGAATTCAAGAATGCAGTCCTAAAAATACTCAGACAGCTCAAGGAATGCTGGCTGAGTACTCAGATCAAGATAAATGATCTTAGAAAGAAAATCTCTCAACAAAAGAACACCTTAACAAAGAAATTAAAACCATAAAAAAAGAACGAAATAGAAATTAAGAGATAAACAATGCAATGAGAGAAATAAAGCATGAACTAAATAGCATAGGTAGCAGGGCCAACCAGCTTAGAAACGAATTAGCCACATCAAAGATAGAAACAAATCGAATAGAAGAAAAAAGACAGAGATTTAAGAAACAAAACAAAACAAAACCATCCCCCCCAAAAAAACAACAAAAAACAAACAAACAAAAGAAACAAAACTCAAAGATCGCTAAAGGAACTATCTGACTTCATTAGAAAGAACATTAGAATTATAGGCATACCAGAAGAAACAGAACAAAACTCTAATAGCTTAATAAAAAAATAGTAGAAGAGAACTTTTTAAACCTATGGGAAGAACTGAAACTGCAAATTCAAGAAGAAAACAGGATGCTTAGCTAACTGAATTTCAACAGATCTTCTCTAAGGCATATTATACTCAAAGACAAAGAAAGAATTCTCAAGGCAGCTGGCAAGTGGGGGTGGGGGTGGAGGATCATAAGCTGCAAAGAAAAGCCCATCAGGATGTCATCAGACTTCTCAGCAGAAACTCTTCAAGCCATGAGGGAGTGGAATCATATATTCAAAATATTAAAAGAGAAAAAATACCAGCCAAGAATAATCTATCCAGTAAAGTTATCTTTTAGATATAAAGGAGGAATAAAGATCTTTTCAGACCTACAGAAGCTGAGGGAATTCTCCAGCACAAGGCTGGTACTCCAGGAAATACTAAAGGAGGCTACTCGACCTGAAACAAAAAGCCCAAATAAATGGCAAAACATTGGGACAACAAAAACATAAAAAGGGAAGATGAGAAGTAAAGGTCTAAATTCCCAAAAGAGAATAGAAATTAAAAGTATACTTAAGAAAAGGAGCCACTAATATGAACCAAGACACGCAATTAAAAAAAAGAGAAAACAGAAGGGAAAATCATAAAACACCATCAAACTGAAAAAAACAGACAGTGAGAAAAAAGCAATAAACAAAACAAAACACTGAACAACCAAAAACCAGAAGACAAAATGGCCATAGGAAATCTTCATATATCAATCACCACCTTAAATATAAATGGACTGAACTCATCAGTAAAATGTGACAGAGTAGCTGACTGCATTAAAAAACAAAATCCATCTACATGTTGTCTCCAAAAGACACATCTCAGCCACAAGGACAAACATAGACTCAAAGTGAAAGGGTGGAAAACAATACTCCAAGTAAATGGCATCCAGAGAAAAGCAGGAGTAGCCATACTTATATCTGATGAAACAGACTTCAGGATGAAAAAGAATAAGAAACAAAGATGGACATTTCATATTGATAAAGGGTACCATATAAAAACAAGAAGATAATGACACTCATCAATACATATGCTCCCAACCAGGAAGCATCAAAATTTACAAAGCAACTACTTAAAGATTTAAAAGGTGAAATTGACTAAAACACAATTATAGTAGGGAACCTAAACACCCCCTTGGTAGCCATGGACAGATTATCCAAAGAGAATGTAAGTAAGGAAATATCAGCTCTAAATGACATATTACAACAATTGGACATAATTGACATTTACGGGACACCTCATCCTACAACACAAGACTACATTCTATTCTAGTGCACATGGAACATTCTCAAAGATAGACCATATTCTGGAACAGAAATCTAGCTTCAGCTAATTCAAGAAGATTGGAATCATACAAAATGTATTCTCAGACTACAAAGTCTTAAAATTGGAGATCAGTTGTACCAAGAAAGCAGGAAAAAAACCATATATACGTGGAGGTTAAACAACATGTTATTTAAAAAGTTACTGGATCAAAGAAGAAGTAAAAGAAGAGATTTAAAAATACATAGAAACTAATGACAATGAAAATACAACATATCAAAATTATTGAAATGTAGCCAAAGCAGTAATAAGAGGAAAATTTATATCATTACAGGCCTACATCAAGAAAAAGCACAAGTAAGCAACCTAACATCCCATCTTAAAGAACTAGAAAAAGAAGCACAAAAAAAGCCCAAAGTCAGCAGAAGGAAGGAAATAATAAAAGTTAGAGCAGAACTACATGAAACAGAAAAATGATTTTCAAATTAATGCAACAATTTGAAAAAATCAATTGGATTGACAAACCCCTGACTAGACTCACCAAGGGGCAAAGAGAAAAACACAAATAACCAAAATTAGAAATGAAAGGGGAGAAATTACTACTGATACCACAGAAATTCAAAAGATTCTACTAAAATATTATGACTGTATGCCACCAAAATTAAAAACCTAGAAGAAATGGACAAGTTTCTAGAAACATATAGTCTACCTAGACTGAAACAAAAATAACTGGACAATCTAAATAGGCCAATCAATAGTAAGAAAATTGAAACAATTATCCAAATCTTTCCAAAGGCGAAAGCGCAGGACCAGATGGTCTCACATATTAGCTTTGTCAAGCATTCAAAGAGGAACTAACACCTATGCTCCTCAAACTCTTCCAAAAAATTGAAGAAGAGGCATATTTTCCAACTCATTCCAATAGGCCAACATAACCCTAATACCAAAGCATGGTAAGGATAACACACACACAAAGAAAAACAAAAACTATAGACCATTATCACTGATAAACACAAATGCAAAAATCCTAAACAAAATACTGGCAAACAGAATACAATTCATTGAAAACATTTTCACCACAATCAAGTGGAATTCATCCCACAAACACAAGGATGGTTCAATGAATGTGATATACCACATAAACAAACTAAGAGATAAAAACCATATGATTATATATCAATTGATGCAGAAAAAAGCATTTGACAAGATACAACATACATTTATGATCAAAACACTGAATAAAATGGATGTAGAAGGAAAGTACCTCAACATAATAAAGGCCATATATGAAAAACCCTCAGGGAAAAACTGAAGCCTACTCTCCTAAAATCAGGAAGAAGACAAGGATGTCTGCTATCACCACTGCTATTCAATATAGTACTGGAAGTTCTAGCCACAGGAATAAGGAAAGAGAAAGGAATAAAGGCATCCAAATTGGGAGAGAAGAAGTTAAACTGGCACTTTTTGCAGATGACATGATCCTTTCTATAGAAAATTCTAAAGACTCCACCAAAAAATTATTGGAAATAATAAACAAATACAGTAAAGTTGCAGGATATAAAATCAATGTACAAGAATCAATTGCATTTCTATATACCAACAATGAAACTTCAGAAAAAGAAATGAGAAAAGCAATACTTTTTGCAATCACAACAAAAAGAATAAAATACCTAGGAATATACTTTAAAAAGAACGTGAAAGACCTATACACTGACAACTATGACACTATTAAAAGAAATTGAGGAGGACACAAAGAAATGGAAAGACGTTGTGTGTTCATGGATTGGAAAACTCAACATAGTTAAAATGGCCACATTACCCAAAGCAATATACACATTTAATACAATTTCCATCAAAATTCCACAGACATTCTTTCAAGAAATAGATAAAAGAATCATCAGATTGGTTTGGAACCCCAAAAGACCCCAAATCACCAAAGCATTCCTACATAAAAAGAAGAAGGCTGGAGGTATCATACTTCCCAAATTTAATCTACATTACAAAGCATCAATAATCAAGACACCTTGGTATTGGCAGAAAAACAGACACCATGAGCAGTGGAACAGAATCAAAACCCCAGAAATAAACTCACAAATATATGGACAGATAATTTTTGACAAAGGGGCAAAAAATATACAATGGGAGAAAGAAAGCCTCTTTAGTAAATGGTGCTGGGAAAGTTGGAAAACCACATACAAAAGAATGAATCTCAACTGTGAATTGTCACCATATACCAAAATTAACTCAAAATGGATTGAAGACCTCCACATAAGATCCAAAACAATAAACTGTATACAAGAAAACATCAGAACTAAACTTATAGACCTTGAGTTTGGGGAGGACTTTATGAAGCTAACATCAAAGGCAAGGGAAGTAAAAGCAAAAATAAATGAAGGGGATTGTATCAAACTAAAAAGCTTCTGCACAGCAAAAGAAACCATCAACAAAGCAATGAGGCATCCAACCTAATGGGAGGAAATATTTGCAAACAATGCCTCTGATAAGGAGCTAATATCTAAAATTTATAAGGAACTTGGACAACTCAACAAACAAACAACCCAGTTAAAAAATGGGCAGGGGACCTGAACAGACACTTCTCCCAGGAAAACATACAAGTGGCCAACAGATACATGAAAAAGTGCTCAACTTCACTAGCTATTAGGAAAATGCAAATCAAAACCACAGTGAGATACCATCTCACACCTGTTAGAATGGTTATCATGAACAAGACAAGGAATAACAAGTGTTGGAGAGGCTGTGGAGAAAAAGGAACACTCGTACACTAATGATGGGACTGCATACTGGTCCACCGACTATGGAGGACAGTATGGAGGTTCCTCAAAAAACTAAGAATAGAGGTACCATATGACCTGGCAATCCCACTTCTGGGTATCTACCCCCAAAATTTGAAAACCTTAGTCCACAAAGATATATGCACTCCAATGTTCATATTCATGGTGGCTGAGTCATGGAAACAGCCAAAGTGTCCTCTGACAGATGACTGGATAAAGAAGCTGTGGTACATATACACAATGGAATATTACTCAGCCATAAGAAAAGATTAAATAAGGCCATTTATGACCTGGAGATCATCATGCAAAGTGAAATAAGCCAGAGAGAAGAAACCAAGAACCATATGACTTCACTCATATGTGGAACACGAAGATGAAAGCAATAAAGAAACAAAAACTCATGGACACAATCAATAGTTTAGTGGTTAGTGCTTATCTGAAGGTATGGAGGAGGCGGGTGGAAGAGAAGGGACAGAGTCTCAAATATATGGTGATGGAAAGAGAACTGACTCTGCATGATGAACACATAACACAACACATAGATGATGTAATGTAGAACTATACACCTAGAACTTATGTAATTTTTATTAACCAATGTCACTCCAATAAATTAAGCAATGAAAAATGAGGAAAGGTGCCCAAGGGTTCCCAAGGGTGTTTAGTGGGCCTCATGCCTTCCCATACTGGGGCTCTCTTCCTCACATTCACCCTCTGAGGTATTCCCCAGACACACACTAAGCCTTGTTTTTTCAAATGGGAACAAATCATTGGAGAGGTTTAAAAACTGACCAAATTTCTTGTGCTGTTTCTCAGACATTGTACCACCTGTTGACCAGGAGTAAGAAAACCTGAATTCGAAGTTTGCTCCAGCACTCATGTGGCCTTGACCAAGTCACTTACTCTGTCGAACATCGCGTCCATCTGTAAAATGGGAATAATAATGTTTATTTATATACATTAGAAGACTGTCACAAGGAACAAATACATGTCAAAGTGTGTGAAATGTAGTTAAGTCTATTCAAATACAATGCACTGTCATTTATCAATGATAGTAATAATGATGGCAACCATGATGGTAATCATTAGATCACCAGAGATGCTCAACTGGAGAATACTTCAAGTAGGAACATTCAGTAGTGTGAAGCTCTTCATGGAGAAAGCCATGGGATGTGGTATTTGGGAGGATGCTACTCATTAAGTAGAAAGAGGAAGCCAAGCATTTGCAGGGTAGGAGGAGATGCAGGGATGTTCGAGTATTATGGTGGTGAACTCAGACAAAGAAGCAAGAAATAGGGCAGTAGCTTAAGGGTCAGCTGAGTCAGAGGTCAGCAAAGCAGCAAAGGAGGGAGCAGGCGAAAATCTGGATAGGACATGGGTCCTGAGCAGCAGTGAGATCTGAGTGTCTTTGTTAGCTGTCAGTTTCCGGTCATGTTTCTGAACAGCAAGAATTATGCCAAAACCATCTGGGCTTGCTCTGGGACAAGCCCCCAGCTGCAAGAGTACATGGAGGTGGAGTCTTACAATATTTATGGACTTTGGATGCATGCCCTCTGGAGTTTCAGGAAGCAAAAGCACATTCCAGTTGCATAAACACTGAGTATCCACGTGTGAAACACCACAGGGAGGCTGGGTGGTTGCAGATGGAGATGAGGAGTCCAGAGCCTCAGGTCCAGCAGGCTCTGGGGTGACTTCTCACGTTCCTCCCTCAAGGGGTTTATTTATTTAATGTGGTCACTTAGCGTTCTCCTGTGGGAGTATGAGTGTAGCTGTTTGTTGGCTTTTTCTCCGCTGTGAAAATTTGAACTCTTTAGGGTGACAGAAATAGGTTACCCTGTTTCCGAAGGTGCTAGAACTAAATCCAGCCCTTCATTGGTGTTTGTTATACAAAAGGTAGTTTGTTCTCAGTGGCTGGGGTGGCAGCAGTGTCTTTGGCCCCAGACCTTGGTCTCCAGCCTTTTGGCAGAGGGAGTTTACAAAGGAGTAACTGTAAGAAAGTATAAAAGACCACAGTCTGCTGAAGGTGAAGGGGCAAAAAACAGGAACTTTTGTCATTTTGGGAGCAGAAGGAACCACCTGGGGCTTCTCAGGTGTGAGTTTAATCTGTCCATGACTCTGATAAGGAGTCTCTTCTCCAAATACATTGTTTATTAACTTTCCACACTAACCCTTCAGCGGCTCAGAGAGGAGCAGGGGCCCCTGCAGAGGCTGTGAGTGGAGCATCAGGAGAGGAGAGATCAGGCATTTTGCAAAGGAAGACAAGTTCGGCTTCTGCTGGGAAAAAAATGGAGATGAATTTAGGGCATTACGGTTGCTGGTTCACTAAGAGTGAGGTTCCTCCGCACTGGAGAAAGGGGGAAAACACTCCAGGCAGCACTTCTCAATGAGGAAGAAAGCATGGGGTGTCCTGGCAAGCGTGAAGACAGCTTTTTTTCATAAACTTGAGATATATGGAGTTCTCCAAGGCAGGCCTCATATAAAGCAAGGAGTGGAGGTGTCAAAGGAACAAATGATACTTTGAAGCTTCCACACTGAAAATGTTTTCCTGCAACCACAGAACTAACAATGGTGATCTCAGTGGGCCCTTAAGAGTCATTGAGCTCAACGTTTGTGTCTGACCAACTTGGAGAGTGGGGACGGGGGGCGGGCAAAGAGCCCGGTTCTCAGCTTCTGGAATCCAGGCCATCTTTCCACTGCTTTCTTGTGTGTGCTCTACTTTACAGGGTGCTTTTGAGAACAAACATAGAAAACTAAACAGCAGCCATGATTTCAATGTGTAATAACCTTAACACTTGAATTTGCCTGATGGGAATGACTTTGAGAAGCCCTTGATGACGTTCTACAACTCAAGTCCACAAATCTGCACATTTCATACTTCCAAAGTCTGTTGCTTAGCTCCAGTGAATGTAATATGGAGCATCTTTCTAGTGAATTCCTCTTTCTGCCAGTTGATTTCTGTTACTTCTAATTGAAGAACCTTACCGGATATTCCTGTTCGTGTTGCATTCATTCAGTCAGTCAGTCATTCAGTCAGTCGATAATCATTTATTTAGCACTACCATCTGCCAGGCACAGATATTATTACATATAAAGCATGGCCCCTGACTTCCACGACCTTAGAGTCCAATGAGGGAAAGATACAAGTAAAAAGAGAGGTACTGATGGAGTTATTAAGTTGGTGCCAGAGAAGTACAGGAGGTGCAAGCAGCTGAGACTTGGAGTCAGGGAAGGCTTCCAGCAGAGAGGAGACTTGAGTTAAGTTCTGATGAGCAGGTAGAGGCAGCCTAAGCAGAGAGAAGCGGGTGAAGATGTATTCCTTTTGGACAGGAAAGTATTATGTGAGGGTTCGAATGTATGAAGTAGCAGGTCACATCTGAGGCACTACCCACAGCTTATCGGGGACATAGGACAGAAATGGAAATGTGGCACAAGAGGCAGCTAGAGGGGGTGGCAGGCAGGCACCAGGCCAAGATGTCTACTAGTGATTAGCCAAACAAACAGAATGTTACCCCAGAGAAGGCACTGAGATATGTTAAAAGGGAAATGTTTGGTCATGCTTGTGTGTTAGAAAGATCGCCCCAGCCTCAATTATGGGTTAAATTGGGAGAAGTCTTGGTGGAGGACGGGAAATTAGTCTTCCAGGAGGCAAGAATGGGCATCCAAACTAAGTCACTTGTCATGGGAATCGAAGTGCTAAGGTTCAGATTGAAGAGAGAGACATTTGGAAAGTAGATTATTTAGAATATACTCATCAAGATAGGCAGATGAGAGCAGAGAAAAAGCCAGAAGAAGGTGTCATGCTGTGTTCTTTCTTCTCTCTCACCTCCTACATCTAATCTGATCATGTTTTTTTTTTTTTCTTGTAAAAGTCTTTCCATGAGTTCCCTTAGCTTTCAGAAAAAAGTTTAAACTCTTAGGTTAATCAAATAAAGCTTTTTCTAATCTGGTCCCTGATAACCTTTGTGTTAGCAGAAGCAGGGACAAAGTTTGTTTGCTTGTTTCTTCATACTGTACTTTAAAAATTTTTAAACCTGCAGAGAAGCTGATAGATTAGTACATAAATAACTACTTGCTCATCTACACACAGCAATTGTTAACATTTTATTGGCTCTGCTTTATCTAACTTTTTCATTTTCAATGTATGCACATTCACACACAGAAACATTTTTTTAAATGGACCATTTGTAAGTTGCAGACATCAGACATACCACATCTAGATGCATCAACATGTATCTCCTAAGAGCAAGGACGTTCTCCTAAAAAACTGCAATATTCAGGAAATTTAACATCAATCTAGTAATATTATCTAATTACAGTCCACATTTACATTTCCCCACCTGTCTCCAAATATATTTTTCATAGCTTTTTAAAAAATCTAGAGCTCAAGATCATGAACTTCCTGTGGTAGTCATGTCTCTTTGTCTCCTTTAATTTACAACAGTCCCCTCTGCCTTTTACTGTTTTCCATGACGTGACCTTTTCTAAGAGTCCAGGACAGTTTTCTTGTAGGATGAGTTGCAATATGAGCATGGCTGATTATTCCCTCGTGATTAGAATCAGGTTGTACATTTTGGGTGAGAATTCTACATAGGTAATGATATATCTTTCCTGCTGTGTCACATCAGGAGGCACATAATAGTTGTTTGTCTCATTATTAATGATGTTAATTTTGATCTCTCTACAAAAAATGCCCCTTTCCCCCTTTGTAATTAATCAGTAATTTAGGGGGTGATACTATGTGGCTGTATAAATAACTTGTTCTAAACATGTTTCACCCATGATCATCCATTAATGTTCCTTGCCTCGATCAATTACTGCTTTGTTGGTTACAAAATATTGATTTCCTAAATCCATTGTTCCTTATACATTTATTAGCTGGCATTTGTCTGTAAGGAATAGCTATTCCTCTGCATTTCTCCACCCCCTCACCCTTTTTTAAAGTATTGCTATGAACTTCTTCTGGAGATCTCACACACACACACGCGCGCGCGCGCGCGCACGTGTGTGTGTGTGTGTGTGTGTGTGTGTGTGTATAATTTTTTAATGTTTAAATTGTGCCAAGTCTGGCCAGTGGGGATCCCTTTAGGCCAATCATTGTGTCCTTTTGGCATATCCCTAGTAGCCTTTGAAAACTTTACTTTATAGCATACTATTATTTCTCAGCATCATCTGTTAATTTACTGAAGGGCAGAGTTTTTTGGGTGGGTGAAGATGAGTTTAATTTTGCATATGCAGTGTATGAATTTAGCATACATCTATGATATCTAGTGCCTGGTAGGCATCTGTACCCACACACACAAACACACACACATACACATACACACACATACATTGGTATATACACGGATGTCAAAAAAAGTATACACATTTTAAGAGATGTTATCTATGTATTACATAAATACTGATGGTAACCTCTTTGAACACCTCTTATAATTGGAGAAGTTAAATGTGGCTTGTATTTCTTTTTTGCTATCAGTATATATTGAGTATTAAAATTTTAATACAGTTTTTTCCTTTCTTAAAATTTGTATACATTTTTGGCACCCCTTGTATAGCTCCAATTTGTTTACAATATGTTTGAATGATACTCCTTTCTCTTGACAGTCTAGGTATCCCCTCCCAGCTATGCTGCAACTATAGAAGGGGAAATATGAGTTGTTGGTAGACTGCTGACTGTCTCTGCCATGGGGAGTAATTGGTTTGCCAATCAGTAGTCTCTAAGAATAATGTGAGCAAGATAATCCATTAGGAGAAATTAAAACAATTAAGGTTGTATTTAGATTTCTATTTATCTAATTTTCACATTTCTAGTATATATAGATTTCATGTAGAGTAAATAAGTACTTCAATGCTTGTATGTCACCTATAACTAAATAACTATATGTACAGAGGCATCTGCACCCAGTTCTTAAAATAATAACCCGAAAAAAATATTTGGAGAACCTGGATATAATTGTAGTTAAAGCTATGGGTTGACGAAAGTCATCTGGGTGATGTTTATAGAATAAGAAGACCAGAGGGTCTAGAATGAGGTACAGGGAAGCCTCAACCTTTAGATCATGACAAAATGACTAGAGTATACACCTAGGAAGGAGGCTGAGAGACAGCCTGCCAAGAAGTAGGAAAAGAACACACAAAATAGTGGAAGGAGCAGCAATCCCAAATACTGATGAGAAGCTCAGCAAGAGAGGATAGAAAGGTATCCATTTGATTTGGCAATGTGAGGATATCATACTGCTCATTGATTGCAGTGTAGAAAGTGAAGACAACTCAAGAACTGTGTCTGTGAAGGGAAAGAGAGAGATCAAACTGATCCTGGAAAACTATGTGGAACCAGCTAATGCAATAGTCACTTTAGCTGCTGTAACAAATAGTTCCCAGTTGTGAAGTGGAGATTACGATAGAAAATGGTGCAAACTTTTGAGAGACCTGTGAAATAGTGTAAATGCTTCGAGAGAAAGAGCTGCAGAAGTCTGACTTGACATGGCTAAAGGCGGAGAGCAGCAAAAATACACCTTAAAGAATGTGTTTTGACAGTACAATGTCAGACACAGAATATGTGCTCAATCAGTATTTGTTAAATAACAATGATCTTCAACTCTCCTCCACCATGACTGAGGTATTCCAGTGTTACCACTTGCACGGCCCAGACTGGCTTGAAACAAACTTGTGACAGACTCTTCCATCCGGGGTCCTTTTCTGTCTTGTTGAAGTGTCACCCCCATTACAGGGCACACAGTCCTGTTCTGGTGCCCCACCTGGCCCTCTCCCTAATACCTTACCTGAGCAGCAACTTTCAATCTGGACCATTCCTTATATTTCTTTCATCAACATTGGCTGTTTTTGGAAGCCTTGTGCTCTGTCAGATAATAATGGGAAAACACCTGTGGTAAAATGTGAGTTTGCTAATGTATGCTTGGGAAATGATACAGGTGAGGAGTCAGAGATAGGGACCAGGTGTACAGGGCAAAGATGCTTCAGTTCTCATCTGGGCTCTACCACTTCCCACATGTAAGGCCTGTGGCAGGTGCTTAAGTCTGATAGGCCCAGTTTTCTCATCCACTAAATGGGGACAATGGTCGGTGATAATGCTATGCAGCCTGTAGGTCATTACCAGAATTAAATGAAGTAATCCTCAGAAAGTTCTTAGCATGTAATAACAAAAATATTAATAAATTCATTCATTCACTAAGTATATATTGAACATGTTATTTGGGTCCAGGCTTTGTTCCTGGCACTGGGCAAATGGTAATGGGGGGAAAAAAGAGCAAATTCAATTCTTCCTTTCATGGAGCTTGCATTCTAGTGAGGGAAAGGAAAAGTAAACAAATAAATGTACTGTATAAATAATGTCAGATGATAATGAGTTCTATGAAGGAAAAGGACATTGGGGCCTAGGAACGAGTAGGAGTGAGAATTGAGATAGGTGAGTGGAGACCTAAATGAAGTGAGGCCTGAGCTACATGATGATGGGAGAGCTGAGGGAGTGTTTTAGCACAGGGAATAGTAAGTACAAGAGCCCTTGGGCAGGAGCACACTAGGAGAACACTGTGTGTGTGTGTGTGTGTGTGTGTGTGTGTGTGTGTGTACATGAAAAAGGAGATGAGATCAAAGGGGTAGGCTGAGGCCAGATCATTTGATTCTTGTGGGCCACAGTAAGAACTTTTGATTCCATTTTATTGTAAAGATGTTAGAAACCATTGGAGAGTGAGAATAGAAGAGATGACTTATTAGGAGACTCTCTCAGTGCTAGGCTGACCAGACGTATCATTTGAAATGGGACAGAAAACAATGGTACTGTCCCATTTCAGATGGTGCGTCTGGTCAGCCTCGTGTCACTGGGCTAATTCAAGGTGTCAGTAGGCTGACCGTATGTGCCATTTGAAATGGGACAGGACCACTGTTTTCTGTCTCATTTAAAATGGTAAGTCTGGTCATCCTACTCAGGGGTAAGGCAGGAGATGGTGGTGGCATGGACCACGGTGGGAAAAGTAGGCATGATAAGAAGTGGTTAGACTCATGATTTGTTTTAAAATTAGAGCTGACAGCATTTGCTGATGAACTGAGAGTAGAACAAAAAGAGCAGAATCAAGAATGATGCCAAGGCTTTTGGCCTGAGCCACCAGGTAAATGACAGTATCATTTGTTTTTATATTGAACATGTTAGATATTAGCAGCAGCGGCAGCAATAGTGGTAGCATCTTGATCTTCAACCTTATTTAATGACTATCTGGAACACTGCCTTGAGAAGATAAGGGTTCCAAGGCCATGAACAGAGTTAGTAGAAAAGTGAATGTTGACTGGTTAATGTCTTTCTGCCACAGGCACAGGAGCAGGGCTACATGGCTTATATACTAAATAGTTATCAACCTGGATATAGACCAGTGGTTCTCAAAGCGTGGTTTATGGACCAGCAGCATCAGCATCACTTGGGAACTTGTTGGAAATGAAAAATTTTGGGTCCCACTCCTGAGCTACTGAGTTGGAAACTCTGGAACTGGGCCCAGTGCCCTGTGTTTTCACGAGCTTTCCAAGTCATTCTACCGCACACCCAAGTTTGAGAACCATTGACCTTAGGTATTTCTTTGCTGATGGGCACCTGGAGAAGCCTGCAGTGTTCCCCATAAATGGATAATCATGCTTGTGTGTCCCCAGAATTTCTGTGCCACAAGAAACCTCTGCTTGGGAAGGGAAATGGAAGGAAGGAAGGTGGTGATGGAGAGAACCTAAAAAATCTAAAAAGGGTCTTGCTTTGGACATTGGGGCCCTTGGAAATGAGCTCAAGAGCTGGTCACTTGAGAATGCCAGTTGCTTGAGTTCTGGTTAATGGAGAGTCTACTGTACTTGCATTTTCCTTTCATTGCTCTTAGAATTTTAGATTTTATTTTCAGAATTCCTATCCTTCTCAGCAGTCTTCATGGTTTAAAGGAAAAGGCCTTTTATCCACACCAAGGCCAGAGTTTTAAAGGGAGTCTGTCCTTAAGACTAGCCACTGAAGTTATGGTGCCTGTGGGAGCTGAAGGACACTGAGAGGAAGATGGAGCTTAAGGTGAGGATCCCTCCTTTACTCTAAAACTGATTCCTAAGATGTTCCTTCTAGACAGCTGACTGACCTCAAACATTGGAGGTAGGCCGACCAGATGTACCCCCATTTTAAACAGGACAGCAAACAACGATAGTGTCCCATTTCAAACAGTATGTATGGTCAGCCTAGTCTCACTGGGCTAAATTCAAAGTGCCAGTAGGCTGATCAGATGTACCGCCTGAAACAGGACAGTACCATTGTTTTTTGCTCTCTTTAAAGTGGGATATTTGGTCAGCCTAGTTGGAGGGGTTGAGACTTTATTTTTTACAAAGGAGGTCTCTTCTCATCTCTTCAAACCAAAGAGGTGCCTCTTTAAAAGAAGTCTCTAAAGATGGGAATTTAAGGCCTGGCAGGTGATATTTCTGGTACAGCATGCCTGATTGCCTTCACTGCAACTGGCAGTGCCCGAGCCCCCTACTTAGCCTTGGAGTGAGGCAGACCCACTGAGCACTTAGATTTTCTTGGCAGGCAGGCAGCTGAGGAATTCTAATTGGCTGATCCATTATTTCCAGTTCTTTAGAGTAATCACAGATACTTGTACACATGTGGGTCCCAAGGAGCCAAGGAACATTTGGGGAAGCATGAAGTCTGTGTTGTGTCTTGAACCAGAGTTGAGTTCAGTGTTAAGGCAAACTGTCTCTCAATCTAAAGCTTCAAATATGCATTGGTGCAGGCCGGGGTGCCCTCTGTGCTCCAGCCAGGGACTTTGAGACTGGTTTGGTGGCCTTGAAATGCCCCTACTTTTCTTCAAGACTTTCTTACTCCTCCACCTTGAGGTTGGCCCCATGCCATTGGCATTGCTCCTATCACGGTCACTTTCCATCTCTCAGCCTACCTGACTTCTCTGTAGCATTTGGCCCTGATGACCATCCTCCACTTTGACAATTATGTTCCCTTTGGCATTTGAGACCTTTAATCCATTGCAACCTCCCTGGTTGCTAGCAGGCTCTTCCCCTCTGACTGTTTCTTAAGGGTTGCTCAGAATTCTGTCGTGGGCCCTCTTTCCTTCCCTCGGGTGTTCTCATGGACTCCCCAGATTTCAGTCACTCTTTGCCTATATTCTCATGTGTCTCAATCTCCACCTCCCGCCCAGACTTCTCTCCTGAGTTTCTGGCCTTCTGTCCACCTGGAGTCCCACTGCCCTTTCAATTACAACATGTTGAAAACATACTCACACCCTGCTCCTGGACACCTGCTCCTGGCCCTTATCCCTGATAACAGTGAATTGCTCCACCACCTTCCCACCCTCAAGCCTGACACCCACACTGTCCTCTTCACCTGCTTCTTCCTCCTCCCTCTCCATACCCAACCACTCACCAAGTCTGCCTATGAAATGTCTCCAGATACATAACCTCTCTTCATTTCCCTTCTCATCCTCTTAGCTCCAGCTCTGCTGAGGTCTTCTTTTGCCCCTGGGTCTGAAATCATGTGTTGTGTTACTTCTTCTCTTGGCAACACTTGGGTATTTTCTACCTTACCATCATACTGCTTTGTTGGCTAACCCCTTGCCCTTCAAATCTCAGCATAGATGACACCTCCTCTGGGCAGCCTTCTCTGATCGTGCCATCACCCCCAGCCCAACACTGGAGTGGGCACCCTGCTCTCATCATACTACCACTGCCTATTTATTTGCCCATGATCCACTCCGGCCCTAAGTGTTGGGGTTGCTTCATTCACCACAATTGTCCCTGCACTCAGCAGTGTCTGACACATAGGGGCATAGAACGAACAAGCCAGAGATGTTATCTCCCAGCAGGCCTTTAAACCAGGGACGGGACTGGTCTGGGGCTTCAGAGCCAAGAGGGTTCGCATGAAGACCCTTGGTGTGGGGCCAGCAGCAACTTTTTTCTTTTAGTGGGCTTTCTCTCTGCCCTCTGCCTGGCATCAGTACACAGGGAGGAAAGCAGACCCAGCAAGAACTCCAGGCACACCCGTACACTCCCTTCATCTGGGCAGATGACCCTTGCAGGCTGGTCATCTGCTCCCATTACCTAGCATATTGCAAATGAGCATGCATTGAGGATAAATGGTCTTATTTGGCTCAGTAATCTTCAGCCCATGAGTGAAGTGACATAATGGCACCTGCTTCTAATCTCTTGTCTATGGAGCCTGGAAAGTCTTTCCTCTGTCAAATCCTTTAGCCAGCAGGTCGCACAACTCTAATATGACATTTGTCACACCAGTTTATAATTATTTCTTTACGTCTCTGACTTTGGGAGCTTGACAGGAACCAGATTTTACTCATCTCTCAGGTCTCAGCTAATGACCTGGAGGCTGGCACAGACTAGTGGGTCACAGAGTTTGCTGACAAATACCCCAGATACATCTTGTTTTGCTATTGGGGGTATAAGCAGAAGTGGTAGTAATGAATTAGCACCAGGTCCCCATTCTGATTCCACAAGCTTTGTCCTACATTCTCTCAGCATTATTCATAGGAAAGATTCCACAAGCTCTTTTCAGTGTTGCTGGTGCCAATAGTTAGGTAACAACAGGTAGCGATGCAATGTTCTTGGGTCATAGTGTGATGCAAGGGCCTCTCTGAGCCACTCAGGAAGGAGGAAGCAATGTGAGAGGAGAGAGGGTGGATGCCCCTGGACCAGGTCCAGGGCCTTCAAGACTTATGCTTTAGGGAGTCTATCTGAATATTGCTGTCTCTGTGAGTTTTACATGCCTGTGTGTCCTATCAAGAAAGGAACTCAAATGCTGGGCTTTCCGCCTTCTCCACAATATTGGGGCAGATATAAAACTGGACTCAAAAGATTGCCCCTATTTTTTACCGAAAGGTCACTGCATAAGTTATGGGAATTCTGGAAGGAAGCTTGTTAAACATTCCCCCACCCACCATTCTTTTACCCAGGATGCTGCCTTTCTTGCTTGAGGTGTCTTAGGTTGGGTTTCCTAAGAAAGACACTTTGAATCAGACATTGGTATACAGGGAAGTTTACTAGAGTGCCCTTGGGAGCAACACTTATTAGGGAGGGAGAGAAACTGAATGAGGCAGGGTGAGACTCGGTAACATGATGCTGTTGCAAGAGTCCTCAGCCGATCCCTCAGGTGCTTCAGAGCTGGGATGGCCTTGCAGAATTGTCCTAAAATGAGGCAAAGGGGCTGGACCTTTGGACTGCCTCTTCTCCCCACCCTGGAAGAGGGTGTGGCCTTGGACAAAGAGGTTTCCATCAGCTAGGAGCAGTTCCCAGAGTGGAACTCAGCAGCTGAAATTCCAGATGGCTAAATGGGGGCCGAGTACCTTGGAGGGGGGATGTAGACATCACAGCAGCCACCAAATGAGGCTGAAAATGCAAATCTACCTGAGAAAAGCAACACACTGTTTTCGATGGATACCAAGGAGTGAATAACTCAAACCAGAGTCTTTTTAAATAAGATCTGGCTAAGGGTCATAGAAATAGACGTGAGGTTGAGATGAACATGACCAAGAGAAGAAAATGTGAGGAAGGACAAGAAAGGGGACTCTGGATTCCTGTGGAGTTCTCTTCACAGTGCCTCACAGATAACTGCCAAGGACCCAGAGTTGCACCCTGTCCTCAGAGAGACCTTGGCCAGAACTGACAGTCTCTTCTGTGTGAGCTCTCCAATCTGGTAAACGAGGCCTGGTGATAGCTACCTAATCTGAGAGCTTCAGTATTTATGAGAAAAAAGGCAAAATACACATCCATGTTTGCTGCACAAAACACACACATTAAAATGAACTCTTTGTTAATTTAAAATAAGATATAAACCATCACAATCACAGAGACTCAAAGCTGGAAGGGGTTAATTCAAGCCACTCATCTTACTGATAAGGAAACAGGCTCAGGGAGCAGAAGGGACTTGCCCAAGGTCACCCAGCTAGCTTGTTAGTGTCAAAATCAAAAACAAGTTTAAGGTCCCTGACTCATGGTTCAACACTCAACCATGACACCCAGCTTCCATAATTGTCACTGGGGTGTCTGTCTTCTTAAAAGCACCCCTAAAGTCCAGCAGAGTGGGAATTTTGTAAGCCAGTTTTGTCTCTAACGTGGCCCTCTCTCTTAGAAGCTCCTATTCTTTGCAGAATGCTGCTGCTGTGGCTGCTCATGCCAGCGGAAGGCAAGCCAGCCAAGGAGGCCTTGGAGACATTTACATTTGGTTAAAAGGGGCTGATGGTCTTGGATTTGCAGCTGAAGGTTTTCTGGGGTGGAAATTAAAGTGGCAGCAGGAAGCAGAATGCGACCTAATTAGCAGTTTGGTCTCCGAGGCTGACCTCCTTTCGGGAAAGCTGGCACTCCTAGGAGCATAAAGCAGCTGTCGCCTCCTCCTGGCCTGGCCAGGTGGGCTCAGAGCAGTGCCAGCCCAGCCATCACCCCATGCCAGAGGCCCTCCTGAAAAGAAGTCTCACCTAGTCCCCCAGAGCTCTCCAGTTATGGTTCCAAGGAGTTGTGAAAACAAGTAGCACTCCCAGCATGAAACCCCTTTAAAAAGGAAGAAAGGAAGAGAGAAAACAAAAGCTTCTCCCGGTCGGGGTTGGGGGGTGGGGGGGTGGGGGTGGGTGGGTAGGAGGCCTGAGGACTTGAATGGAGCTCAGGAGGTGGAATGGGAATGGGGAGGGGAGAGAGGAGCAGAGGGTGGCACTGGGGGCAGTTGATATGTTTACGAGCATCTCACACCTGTTGTTGTCTGCTGTGACCACAAGTGCAGACGACCCTGGGAGCTATAGCTAAACAGGCGAGGAGTGTAATTAATCCATTGTTTAGCATTATTGGAGCTCACTGCTGTGCGGATTCTTCCTGGCAGTTCTCCCAGCTGAACTTGGGAGGTTCCTCAGCCTGATGGGGGCGGTGGAGGCCAGCAACTCCCAGAGGAAAGAGGAAGTTGGAAGGATTGAGACGTCAGGTCCTTAGGTCCAGGTCCGGGGAAGGAGGCTCATGCCCAGGGGGTGGTGGGGGGAGGGGGGGTGCAATGCACAGCTCTCTACCCTGCAGGGGCGCTTCCCACTGCTAGGAAATAGTCTATCCATTTTGCTCCTGCTGAGAAAGCACATTTTTTACCTTGGACTTCAGAGGCTGGCTGAGCTGTGGGCACAGTGTGAATGAATGAGGTCTGCGCAGGGGCTGGGGCTGCTTGCTACTGCCTGGCTTCTCATCTGCTGTGCAGTGAGTGGCTTTCCCCTGGCATAAACACCCCAGCTCGGGTTCAGAAAGATGTCAGTGGCCTCCCCCGACCCAAGGGTAAGAACCAACACTTTCACAGCTCTTACCAATTGCCAGGCACTGTTCTAAGCAATGGACATGTATTATCTCATTGGATCTTCACAACAGTCCTATGAAGGAGGTGCTGTCATAAACCCATTTTTACAGATGGGGTTAGGAAGGCACAGAGAGGTCAAGCAACTTCCCCAAAATAGCACAGCTAAGAAGAGGTAGAGTGAGATTCAAACACAGAGTCTGGCTCCAGAGCCGATGCACCCAAACTCTGCATGTGTACCTTCTTCTTGGTGTCATGGTTCTCAGCTCCCACACCTATCACCAGTGGGACTTGAAGAATTTTGCTTGGTATCTCAGCCCCTGCATCCACCTGCCAGAGGACATTTCCATTTTTGCCTTATGGATTCAGGTTATCCACAGAGAGGTAAGGGAAGTTGAATTCTTAACAAGCACTCAGCATACCTTTTATGATCTGGTCTGTTTGGGAGATCCTAGAGGTAGGGGGTTACTTCAGCTTAGGGATCCTCAAACTAAGGTATGAAGAACAACCAACCACCATGGAAGGTAGTGACAGTACCAATTTCTGAACCCTCAAGACCCTGAATTTCTCATTTTAGAACCCCTAGTTTAGTTTTGTCACCTTCTTGCTATAGTACAGTGGTTCCCAAACTTTTCCCACTTGTGTCCCCCTTTTAAACCCATTTCTATAAATTATACCCCTTGTTTTTAAAACAGCTGTTTTTAAATACTGAAACTTTTGTTCAGTCCCTATCTTCATGTAAAATAGTGGAAATGAGGTAATAAGTTAGGAAAGAAAAATGACTACACTAAAAATACAAACCACAGGTTTAATTTTACAATATTTGTACCAGTTAAGTATTGATAATGATGATCAAGTCATTAAATATTAAATAAAAAAATACTTGAAAAGAATCATGGTTAAACACAATGCATTTACTTTTACTCAGTCAATAACTAAACTGATCGAACAGTCTGGCTATGGATGGATTTATATGTTTGGGGAAGTTCTAGAAATGTCACAAATAAATTGCTCTGAAATTGTGCATAATGATTGGTAGAAGAGCAGATTAGGGGCAAGGTCCACAGCCATGCCCTCACCAATCACCAAAATTAGTTAATGTAATCTAATTTTGAAGTGTCTTTATGAATGGTGATTCAAACTTGACATTTATTGTTCCCAAAATTAATGTTTTGTGTTTTTTTACTTTACTTGTTTTTTCGCCATTACTGATTATTTTTCATGTACCCCTGAATGAGCCAGCACATACCCCCAGGGGTACACATAGCAACACTTGAGAACCAATGCTTTAGTGGATAAAATAGAGGACTAGGTGTGCATGGCTCCTTGTTCCATGCTGTTACCTATGGCCAGGAGGGCCAGAGCAGCATGTCCATCTTGATAGCACAGCACCAGGCTGAGGCAGCCCTGCAGGGTTCTCCAATTCTCAGGGCTATGAAGTAGAGGAAAACCCACGAAAGGACTGGCGATGGGGCATGAAGCAGCTCTAGCAATTGCTGTTGCTTAATTGAATGGTTATTGGATTTCCATGACTGGGCCTTACAGGCTCCTTACTTAAGAGCACTCAGCTGCCCTGGTCAAGATAGCAGACAGTGAGGGAGGCATTTTGCACTCCTGGCCCCATGTGGACAGTGGATGATGGTTTTCTTTCTTTCCCAATTCCAATTTACTGAGAGGAGAAAGCATACTTCTGGAACCTGGCATCATCAAAGACCACCCAAGATTAAAAATATATATTTGCAAAGCTAAGGCTATTACCTTGCCAGGCTATACAGCACAAGTCAACGAATTGTTTTCATTGCTAGAAGGAAAAGTCCTTGGTAGTTATGCTAATTAAGGATCCCAAACTAGCCCTTGGGATAGGATGGGAGAGTGTAAAGTTCTGTATGCAATTGGTTAAACAAGTCCCATTGTTCATTGATTAGGAAAGTGTCTTCAATTAGGCCCAGTGAGGGGCTGGCATCTTGGGTTCTTTGATCACACAGTATTGAGCTTTGATACCTCCTAGGTAAGTGTGGCTATAGATGAAAACTTGTTCTTTTACAACTTGCTGGGGCCAAGGCTGCCCCAAGTCTGGAATGACCCAAGTCTGTTTCCTGAGGCCACTTTGAGCCCTTTCTGGGCTGGGTCAGCCACCTGCAATCCATTAGAAGGAAAGGCAGCTGCTCCCATGTCTCCTAAGGTCCAGGTGATCTTTCCCTAGCTTGGCAGATCAAAGCAAGCAAGGTGCCTAGGGGGCAAAATTTAAAGAGGCATATACTCTCAGGGTCATAGAGGTGCAGACATGAACCTTGACAGTAAGTGCCTCCTTAAATCTTGCATCTTGTTCTGCAAAGATATACGTATCCCAATGTCCATCGCAGCACTATTCACAGTGGCCAAGTCATGGAAACAGCCAAAGTGCCCTTCGATAGATGACTAGATAAAGAAGCTGTGGTACACATACACAATGGAATATTACTCAGCCATAAGAAAAGATGAAATAGGGCCATTTATGACCTTGAGACCATCATGCAAAGTGAAATAAGCCAGAGAGAAAAAACCAAGAACCATATGACTTCACTCATATGTGGAACACAAAGCTGAAAGCAACAAAGAAAGAAAAACTCATAGACATAACCAGTAGCTTAGTGGTTAGTGGTTATCTGAGGGTGTGGGGGAAGAAGGGTGGGAGAGAAAGGATGGGATCTCAAATATATGGTGACGGAAAGAGAACTGACTCTGGGTGATGCACACATAATACAACACATAGATGTATTATAGAATCGTACACCTGAAACCTGTCACCCCAATGTCACCCCAATAAATTTAACAATAAAAATAAATAAATAAAACTTATGCTGGCCTCAGCCTAGTCCCACTGCCTTCCAGACTGTAAGGGAGGATGTTTTCAGTGTGTTAGTTTCACTGGATAAACTATAATTTCATTCCTTCCAGATACTGGCTACAAGGGGAGGATGCCCCCCAAAAGAGAATCTATTTTCAAAAAATTGTGTACTTATTCTTACATGTTTAAACTTCAGTCACCTTCAAAGTATTCTCCATTGGATGCAATACACCTATCAAGATGCTTTTTCTACTGCTCAAAACAGTTTTTGAACTTGTTGATTTTGATGCCTTTTAGTGCTTCTGCTATTTTGTTTCACTTCTTCCACATCAGCAAAACATTTCCTTTTGAGGACTTTTTTCATCCAGGGAAACAAACAAAAAAACGATGTTTCTGGGGAAGAGATCAGATAAATAGGGAGGGTGGGGCATGGTGGTCATGCCATTTTTGGTCAAAAACTGCAGAACACTGAGCAAGATGTGGGCAGGTGTGTTGTCATGCCACAATGTTATTTGTGTAAATCATCCATCATGAAATGAGTATATGTGTTGAAAACCTCCAAAAATTTCACTGAAGCCAAACGCAGCTTCTTACAACAGCTCCAGTTGGTATACTGATACAGATGGGCTCCTAGAACACTCATGTAAAGGAGAAAGCCTGTATTACAAGGGGCCTGCCTTCCAGAAGAGAATTCTCAGTTTTGGGGGGGTCTCCCTTTTATTTCCAATTGCTCTTGTTTCCCTCACAATACAAATGGAGATGGTATGTTTCCTGGAACCAGGAGTGGAGAGAGGGAAGGAACGAATCTCAGTTTATGTCAACTTATTAAAAAAAATGTATTTATTTATTTTTAGTTACAGTTGACATTCAATATTATTTTATATTAGTTTCAGATGTATAGCATAGTGGTTAGACATTTGTATAATTTACAAAGTGATCACCCTGACAAGTACAGTACCCACCTGGCACCACAGTCATCACCACATTATTGATTGTATTCCTTATGTTTGACTTTATATCCCCATGACTTTTGTAATCACTAATTTTTACTTCTTAATCCCTTCACCTTTTCATTCCATCCCTAAAGCCCCCTCCCATCTGGCAATCATCAGCTTGTTTCCTATATCTATGAGCCTGTTTCTGTTTTGTTTGTGCATTGATTTTGTCCTTTAGATTCCACATATAAGTGAGATCACATGGTATTTGTCTATCTCAGTCTGACTTATTTCACTTAGCATGACACCCTCTAGGTCCATTCAGGTTGTCACAAATGGTAAGATTTCATTCTTTTTATGGCAGAGTCAGATTCCATTGTGTACATGCACCACTTCTTTAGCCAATCATTTTTTGATGGGTACTTGGATTGCTTCCATATCTTGGTTATTGCAAAAAGTGCTACAGTGAACATAGGGGTGCATATATCTTTTCAAATTTGTGTTTTGAATTTCTTTAGATAAATACCCAGAAGTAGAATTGCTGGGTCATAAAGTTGTTTTATTTTTAATTTTTTGAGGACCTTCCAAACTATTTTCCATAGTGACTGCATCAATTTGCAATCCCACCAACAGTGCACAAGGGTTCCCTTTTCTCTGCATCCTTGCCAACACTTGTTTCTTGATTTATTGATGATAGCCATTCTGACCGGTGATACCTCATTGTGGTTTTAATTTGCATTTCTCTGATGATTCGTGATTTTGAGCCTCTTTTCATATATTTATCAGCCATCTTTATGTCCTCTTTGGAGGAAAGCCTATTAAATCCTCTGCCCATTTTTTAATTGGATTGTTTGGTTTTTTGGGTCTTGTGTTCCATGAGTTATTTATAAATTTTAGATACTAACCCCTTTTCTGATGTATCACTGGTGAATACTTTCTCCCATTCAGTAGCATGTCTTCTCATTTTGTTGGTGGTTTCTTTTGCTGTGCAAAATTTTCTAGTTTCATATAGACCTTTTTTGTTTGTTTTCTTTTTTTTTCTTATTTCTTTTGCCTAAGTTGAAACGTCAGAAAAAAATATCACAAAGAGCAATATCAGAGAGTTTACTGACTATGTTTTCTTCTAGGAGGTTTATGGTTTTGGGTCTTATATTTAAGTCTTTAATCCATTTTGAGTTTATTTTTATATATGGTGTAAGAAGGTGGTCCAGTTTTATTGTTTTTACATGTATCTCTTTAGTTTTCTCAACACCATTTATTGAATAGACTGTTTTTACCTTACTATATGTTCTGCCATTTTTTCCATAGATTAATGACCATATAGACATGGGTTTATTTCTGGGCTCAATTCTGTTCCATTGATCTATTTGTCTGTTTTTATGCCTATAGCATGCTTTTTGATTAGTATAGTCTTGAAGTGGTATAGTTTGATATCAGGTAGCATGATACTTCCAATTTTGTTCTCTCTCAAGAATGCTGTGGGTATTTGGAGTCTTTTGTGGCTCCATATAAAATTTAAGATTATTTGTTCTAGATAAGTGAAAAATGTCATTGGTATTTTGATAGGCATTTCATTGAATCTATAGATTTTTCTGGGCAGTATTGACATTTTAATGATGTTAATTCTTACTAACCATGAGCATGTTTATGCTTCTATAATTTTTGTATCTTCTTCAAGTTCTTTCTTTAGTGTCTTATAGTTTCTCAAGTATAGGTCTTGTATCTCCTTGGTTAAGTTTATTTCTAAGTAGATTTTTTTATGTAATTATAAACAGGATTTTCTTAATTTCTCTTTCTGACAGTTCATTATTGTTGTATAATAATGCAAACCATTTCTTAATATTATTTTTGTATCCTGCCATTTTAATGAATTTATTTATCAGTTCTAATAGATTTTTGGTGGACTCTTTCAGGTTCTCTCTACATAGTATCGTGTCATGTGCAAATAATGGCAAATTTACTTTTTCTTTTCTGATTTGGATGTCTTTTATTTCTTCTTGTCTGATTGCTGTGGCTAGGACTTCCAGCACCATGTTGAATAAAAGTGGTGAAAGTGGACATCATTGTCTTGTTTCTGATCTTAAGGAAAACGGTTTTAGTTTCACCCCATCGAGTATGATGTTAACTGTAGGTTTGTATTATATGGCTTTTATTATGTTGAATGATATCTCAGGGTGTGTCAACTTTTGATCAGAATCTGTCTAGTTCCATGGATTTTACTCACATGGCCAGGTCACAGTGGCACAGGAAGCCTGCCCTATTACCAGGCTATACTCAGAGTGTTCTCACTGTTCCCTCAGGACAGAGACATTTCATTTCAGGAGATATTTATTTGACATTTCAGGCCACATAAAAACAAGTCATATCAGATCTTAGCTATGGGATTCTCCTACCCATTCATTAAACAGTGCTGGCAGAACAAGTGTAGAAAAATATTTTCCTGATTCCAGTTTACTCAGTGTGGCTTCTCCTACAGTTTCTAGAAAAGTCATTGAGCCCAGTCCTATATTACACTGATTCACCAATAAACATGGGCCTCTGGGGGCCTCCACATGAAACCAAAACTTGTATGCCCCTGACTCTTGATTGGAGTGGGCTGCAACTGTCTTGAGCTGAGAAAATTTCTACTATTTTTAACAGCCTGCCATGAAGGCAAGGTATAATATACAGCAGTTCTGACTTCAGTGATTATGCACCCCCCTCCACGCTGAGCCAAGGCTGAGTCATGATAGCATCTTTGTCCCTGGAAGGAGCAGTCCTTTCTGTGTAATTGAAATTGTCCCTGTTAGTTTACCTTGTCTTGTGGCTATTTTCAGCTGTTTCTTCTTGTTCTGTCCTTCAAAAACACAGGGAGGAGACAGACACCAACTGCTCAGTAATAATCCTTCATGCAGGGCATCTGGAACACACATAGGAAAGTGCAGGGTTAACGTGAGAGCCTCATTCCAATTCATTCATGCAGGAACCTCAGGAAGTTTTGTTGTTGAATTTTTTTTCTGAACCTCAGCCACGCATGATGAAGTCAGTTCAGGATGGGCTTTAAGCCCAAATTCACTTGCTTTGGGATTCGTCACTCAGGCTCCTATATTAAATTCACCTTGGGGTCTATGGTAAATTTTATGAAATGTTACTTTCTTCTTTATGGCTGCATAAACATTTATTATACATCCTGTGATATATGTTTCCAGGAAGTAAGGAAATGCTGTTGTGGAAAGATATGATTCCCAACTGATTTGAAATATAGACGAATAGCATGTTTTAGAAAGGGGCCAGGACTTTAATGGAAAAAAGTAGTTATCAGATTTTTTTTTTCTTGTCTTCCTCTGCCTTCTCTTCTGGCACCAGTTAAAGGAACATTTCTCAGCCCTTCTCCCCATGCACACAAAAGATGATACCTGATATAAAATGCTGTCAAATCCTGCTTCATTAAAGCCTGCAAAAGCTAATGCACAGCTTCCTTCACACTGCCCTAAAATGGGAACAAACAGGCAAAATGATGTCAAAATCGAACACAAAGGAAAAGTTTGTCCTCTGGGCCTGGGAGATAAAAGATATCAGGAATCATTCATGAATTTTGGTCTGGGCCAATGTTTCTAGGACTTGTTCCATAAATAATGGTGAGTTGTCATACTGGGCAATTTGTGTAAACACAGCAAGAATACAGTGAAGGCCTTCCACCAAGGGCCCAGCTGATTTCTCCTGTTATCAATTCAGTCACAGGCAACAAAAAGGAGTATTCAGCTCAGTACTGGGACAGCTAAACAATCAGGGAACGTGGACTTGCACTCACATGCTGTGCAGTAAAACCCTTAGAAGATGAAAGAAATCTGGGGACATGAATTGGGTTGGAGGACCCTGGTTGGGGAACCCAGGAAGCAGACACTTTTGAAAGGTGTGCTAGCATTTTAAGGAGAAGTGGCTGTAAGTAAAAGCAAGTCATATAAAAAGCTCTATCACTACTGATAGCATGAAGAACCATAAGACCAATGTTCTTAGCTGTGTGGCCTATGAACAGAGTTTGGTAAATCACAGATGAGGTTACTGTATTACACCAGGTCAGAGTATGACCCCTGAAAAGGTGAAAGGGCAAATTCAGAGTAATCTAGGTGACCAAAATTTCACAGAGCCAGGACTTGAAATCTATTGGATGCAGTTATATGATGCTATTATAAGAGTAGTGACAAAATATAGCCTAGATCTAGACCCTTTCCACCATCCCACACTGACTTTTCATTTAAGCTCCTGGTCTCCTCTTTACTCTCCTTCTTCCTTCACTGTTCTGCCATTCACAGTTAAAGCCAGTTCCTGGGATGCTGTCACTGGGCCCTGTAAGGAGTGAGAAATGATGAGGGCTGGACAAACACTGGAATCATACCCTCTTGGGTTGGCAAGTGAGTTTGTATCTTACTTGGGTTACCCAAAGCAAAGCCTGAAACAAGTATTGGAGAATAGATGGTTTGTTTGGAAAATGAATCTAAAGAGCAGGCGTGGAGGCATGAGGAGTGTGAGACAGGGATGGAGAGAATACCAATATAAAGGTGCATTATTAGGACCCAGTTTTGCCAGGACCTCTTAAGAATAGGCTGACCAGACTTACCATTTTAAATGGGACAGAAAACAATAGTACTGTCCCTTTTCAAATGGTACAAATGGTCAACCTAGTCTCACTGGGTTAAACTCAAGGCATCAGTAGGCTAAGCATATACACCGTTTGAAACAGGACAGTACCATTGTCTCCTGTCCCATTGAAAATGGTATGTCTGGTCAGCCTGCTTAAGAAGCATACAGAATACCTCCCAAAAACGTCCATCTAACAGATAGGAGGCAGGAAAATTAATTCACTGCCCCCATCTTCCATTGGCTGAGGGCTGCCCCTATGTGTGTTAATATTCCTGAATATTTGAGCTATGTATTCAGTGTCCTGGGCCAGGTAAGTGTCTTGAGCAGAAAGCAAAAGCATGGTGTTCACTCTTGGTGAGATACAGGAACCTAAGATCGTACAGAACTGTCCACCCTAGCCATCACTAGAATCAGAGATGTGACCAGTAGGATGTGTAACAAGGCACCCAACACATCTACTACAGGATGTATGTCTGCCGACAGGTAAGAAAACAAGGAGGTAATATACTACCACAGGGGAGCCAAAAAATAAAGGGAACTTGAACAAAAGTCCTCTCAGAAAATAAACTGCTCTGGGATGATTCAAACTGACAGAAGTAAGGATGCTTAATAGAAGAATTGGAGAGGGTTGCTTGGAGTTGGGTTGGGGAATACGGTCAGAGAAAAGGGCAGAAGTTCTTCTGTATTCCCAGCATTCTATGCATGAGGATACACTTATTCCCTGACCCAGCAGAGCCTTCAATATGAGATCATATGGGAGGTGAGAACGTACTATCATGAGATTTTCTGGTTCAAACTTTAATAAACCTCTGTGGGTATGGACCAGGATGCCCTATGTAGTATTGATTTGGGGTCTACAGCAAAGGAATGACTTTGTGAGGATATTTTGAAAGCTTATTATGGAAAGAACGGGGTGTTGGCAAACAGAAAGCTTGGGTTGGTATCTTGAGTAGACTTTTGGAGATACTTGCCCAACAAAGCTAGAGTTGCCATTCCTATCTACAGCAAAGCACCTTGCCAACAGTCAAGGGGTCTCTGAGGAACTGCAAACTCAAATCTTTAAATAGAAAATAAATCTTCCCTGTGGGTCTATATTGTAAATACTTAACTTCTAAAGAAAGTAGGAAGATTACAAGCCTCATAGCTGAGTAAGACAAAGTCTGTCATGTTGAGCTAATTAAGTATATGAAAAGATCATAAAGGAGACACATAGGAAGGACATATTAAGTCATCCATCAGCAATGCACTTGTGCCTCCAAATACCACAGTCTTGGAAGTTATAGTAGCCATATATTATTAGACTTCTCAGTGTCTCTTCCTCTGGAGAACTGACTCAACTCCATTCTATGTGGTTCTGGTAGAATATTAATCATAATGCCTTGCTCCCTGCCCACCTCTATCACCACATACCCCAACCACAGAGAGGTCATGAAAGAATTGGCCAATCAAATACTTCCATTCTTCTGCTAATAGTGATTCATTCAAGAATGGGTGTGTTATTTAACTAAGAATAATCAAAGTCTTCACTGAAATTTGATATATGGATGCTGGCAGAATAAGGGTCTCTCATCATTTTGATGGTGAAGTTTGTTGAAAATAAATTAACACCCAGAAGGAAGACAAATTGAAAGATAGAGAGACTAAAAGACCCTGTTTAGTCTCTAGGTCCAACTATGTCTGATGACAGAAGTACCTTCTAATTGCTAGTTACATGAACCAAAAATTCCTTTTTTGCTAAGCTAGTTTGACCTGAATTTATATAATTTGGAATAGAAAAAGTTTCTGACTAATACAGCATTTACTGAGCACATAATATGGTCTATGCTAGGTATGCTGAGTTGAATGTTGACTCCCAAAATATATGCCAATATCCTGGAACCTATGACTATGATTTATTTGAAATAAGGGTCTTTGTAGACATAATTATTATAATATATTGAGGATCTCAAAATGAGATCTCCAGGATTATTGAGATTGGTCCTAAATCCAATATAAGTGTTTTTATAAGAAACACACAAATCAGAGACACACAGACATAAGATGATAAGCCACAGACACACAGAGGAGAAAGCCATATGAAGATGGCGATAGATATCGAAGTGATATCACTACAAAGAATGCTCATAGCCACCAAACTCTGAAGCAAGGAAGGTTTGTGTCATATAGCCTCCAGAGAGAGTACAGACCTGCTCACAGCTTGATTTCAGACTTCCGGACTTGAGAACTATAAGAGAATAAATATGTTATTTTAAGCCATCTAGTTTGTGATTATTTGTTATGAGGCACCAAGGAACTAATAGACTTGGTGCTTGTCAATGATTCAAATTTGAAAACAGAGAATCATTGCTCTGAAGACAGTGGCATAAAAAGTATTATTTATTATTTATTTTAAATAATTATTTTACAAGAATTGCTTTAATGGAAATGTATGCAAGGTTGAGTGGGAGCAAAGTAGAAAGGCAACACATAATGAAGTCATATTATAGATGCAGAACTCTATTATAGTTAAGAGAACATCTTGTGTCCAAATCCTGGCCCACTACTTACACACTCCACCATATATAGCTGTGAATCCTTTGTAATTTGCTTAACCTTTCTGGGCCTCGATTTCCTTATCTGTGAAACAGGGATGACAGTAATAATATCTTCTTCTTTGGGTTGTTGTGAAAGTTAAATGAGGCAATACAAGCATCTAAAGTGCATAGAAGAGAGCCTAGCACATGATAGGTACTTGATAAATGTTATACTGGAGGAACTACCCTGGAATGAGGTATTCTATGTCAGAGCTCCCCTGTAGTGTGTTTCAGATGAATTATGGTTATATCTGCCTAGAAGACTGAATAGGGAATGGAGGAAAACTAGGGAGATCATGAAAAGCTTGTGAAAGTGACCACATAAAGTTGCTTATGAATTCCTGAAATCACTTCAGACCTGTGCATACATGGGGATAATCTTAAACATCATATTAAAAATTTTGAGAGTTGAACAAAAAGATAGACCAATGTACAGGTCAAAGGCTGGCCAGTAGGCTGTTCATACATGAAAGAGATCCAAACTCTATAGCAAAGGCTTTGAAAGCAAAACTGACATTGAAACCATGATCCTCACAAGGATAGTCAGAATTTGCCACCTTAATGCAACCAGGTTAATTGCTAAAACAAAATATAGCAACATTCTCCATAAGATTTTTAGCAAGACCCAGAATCTACCAACATAACATGCAAAACATCTAGAACACAATCCAAAATTACTTAGAATACAAAGAACCAGAATATAATGATAAGATGATACAGTTGCTGGACTTGTCAAATTAGGTTTTTAAAAAGAGCTATTATAAAAATACTCTAAGAAGTAAGGGTGAACATTCTTGAAATGAATGAAAAGATAGCAAGTCTCAACAACAAAAAAACAGAGGATATATACAAAAACTGGTGGAAATTTCAGAGTAAAAAGACAATAACTCAAATTAAAAAGAAAACACTGGATAAGCTCAATAATAGAATGTAGACGATGGGGGATAAGATCGGTAGAAATCAACCAATTTAAATAATGGTAAAAAATTGAAAAAAAAAAAAAAAACAGAGCTCAGGAACCTCTGGGCTAATACCAAAAGGCCTAACAATTATTCATCAGAGTCCAGGAAGAAGCTGAGAAAAAACTCTTCGTTGAAAAAGTATTTGAAGAAATAATGATTGAAAATTTTCCCAGTTTGGTAAAATACATAAACTTATAAATTTAAGATGAGTAAACTCCAAATAAAATAAACTCAAAGAAATCCACAAACACAACATAATCAAACTAATGAAAACTAAAAACAAACAAGAAAAATCTCAAAATCAGCCAAAGATAACCAGTGCTTTATTTATGAGAACAATTATTTCAATGACTGTGAATTCCTCTTCAGAAACCATGGAGGCCAGAGAAAAGTGATACAATATTTTTCACTGGGGGAAAAAAAAGAATAGGTAACCTAAAATTTTATATTCAGTGAAAGTATTCTTTAGGGGAGAAGGTGAACTAAAGATATTCTCAGATGAAGAAAAAGTTATGAGAATTCATTACCAGAAGAATGGTTCTAAAATAATTGCTGATTTCTTCAGACAGAAGAGAGTTGATACCAAAAGAAATCTTAGAACATTAGGAATGAAAGAAGAGCAGCAGAAATAGTAATGTAAACAGTAAATATTTATTATTACTAAAAATATTTATTTATGGAGTAAATAAAATGAACTATTTCTCTCATCTTGAGTTTTTAAAAGTATGTTTTACGGTTGATGACAAAATTATAGCATTGTCTGATAGTCAAATTTTTTAGATGTAATATATAAGACAATTACAACATACATGTAAGAGAGTAAAGGAACCTATATAATGGTAAGTTTCTTTTTTCTTCTTGAAGTGGTTGAATATCAATTTTAGGTAAAATCTGAGAAGTTAAATATGTACATTTAAATACCTACAGTAACAAGCCAAAGATTTTCTATACAAAGAGAAAAAGTAAAGAAAGGAATAGATAAATAAAAACATACATTAAAAATGTTCAAATAACAAAAAGAAAGCAAGAAAGGAGAAACAAAGTAATGTAAATCACAAACAGAAAATGACATTGTAGAAATCAAAACATACTTATAATTACATTAAATTAAAATAGTCTAAACATATCAGTTGAGAGACAGAGATTCTCAGATTGGATTTTTTTAAATGACCAAACTACATACTATTTATAATAAAGTCATTTCAAATATAGTTATATAACTAAATTAACAGAATGGAAGAATATATGGACTAATCAAAAGGAAGCTGGAGTAGCTATACTAACTATCAAATAGACTTCACAGCTAAAAAAGTTACCAAAGATCAAGGAGGAAATTATATATTCATGAAAGAGTCAATTGCTGAGAAGACATGACAACACTAAAAGTGTATGTATCTAACAACAGAACACAATAATACATAAAAAAACCAATTAACTGAAAGGAGAAATAAACTCACAATTACAGTTGGAGACTTCAACACTTTTCTCTCAGAAGTCTATAGACCTAGTACACAGAAAATAAGCAAGGATATAAAAGAAGTGAACACCATCAACCAAGTGAATCTAATTGTTATTTTTAGAACATTTTACCTCAAATCATCACAATACACAATGTTTTCAAGCAAACAGAACATTCACCAACATAGACCATATCCTAGGTCATAAAACAAACTTTAACAAATTTAAAATATTTAAAATCAGACTATGTTCTCTGACTATAATGGAATTAAACTATAAGTCAATAACAGAAAGACAAAAATAAATTCTCAAACATTTGGGAATTAAACACACTCTTTTAAATAATCTGTCAATCGAAGGGAAGTCCCAAGGTAAATTAGAAAATATTTTAAACTGAACATAAATGGAAATACAATATTAAAAGTTGAAGGGATGCAACTAAAACATTGCTTAGAGTAAATTTTATAGCATTAAATGTTTATATTTGATAAGAAGAAATGTCTAAATTAGTAATCTAAGCCTAAATCTTAAGAACCTAGAAAAAAAGAGAACCAAACAAAGGCAATGAAAATGGACAGAAGATCATAGTAAAGATAAAAAATAACAGAATTGAGAACAAAAAAAAAAATAAAGTCAATGTAACCAAAAGCTGTTCTTTGAAAAGATTTATAAAATTGATAGATACCAATATTGACAAAGATGGAAAAAATTATCAATATCAGCAATGAATGAATGGATACCACTACAAGCCCCAATAGTCATTAAAAGGATAATAAGAGAATACTATGAATAGCTCTAACCACATGGATTTGACAGCTTAGATGAAATGGACCAATTCCTTGCAAACCACAAATAACCAAAATTCATCTGAAGTAAAATTAATAACTTGTACAGTTCTGTAACAATTAAAATTAAAATTTTAGTTAAAAACCTTCAGAAAAAAAGAAATCTCCAGGCTCAGATGGTTTCACTGGAGAATTCTACCAAACACTTAAATAAAAAATAACATCAATTTCATGCAATCTTTTCTAGACCATAGAAGAGTATGAAGCACTTCCAAATTCATTTGAGGCCAGCATTACTTGATACAAAAAATCAGACAAAGACAGTATAAGAATAGAAAACTACAGACCAATATCATTCATAAACAAAGACATGAACATCCTCACAAAATATTAGAAAATTGAATCCAGTTGTGTTAACTATGATCCTCTCTAGAAGCCCAAACAATCCCCACATTTCTCCCTGTAGCTCACTTTAACAATAAAACCAACTTGACAACATTTCGCTGGAAAGAGATTGTCCACAATTCTAATGCCCTAAATTTTATGGCTGTCACCTAAGGGATGAGCCCTCAAATCACTGAACTCTAATAGTGACTGAGGCTTCTATTCATGAGTCCCACAGGACTAAAGCAAATGAAGAAGCAGTTTTTAAATAAGCATGGGAAAACTCCATGTGGCTATATAATCAGACTCAGTGCAGAGGGAACAAGCAAATAGATCCATCTCTCAGCTACTGCCTGATGGTCTGGCTTCTAATTATCACACATCTAGGTGCTGATTGTGATGCTCCCCTCGGGAACACTGATGAATCTTGGCACTCCCTCAACTGCTAGAAACCACTAAGAGCAAAGATGGCAGCTTGGACAATCACAAAAGTTTGAGAGGCAACCAAGAGCTTGGACCAGTCAGATTGATGAGGTTCATCTCCAAGATGAGACCAGTCTGTCAAGATTGGGAGATGTGGCTATTTTATCTAATGCCCTAAAACCAACATAGAGAGTAAAGGAAAATGAAACAAGGGACTATGTTTCAAACAAAAGAACAATATAAATCTCCCAAAATTGATCTTAATGAAATGGAGATACATGTACCCAAATAAAGGGTTTAAAATAATGGTCATAAAGATGGTTACTGAGATCAGGAGAACATGCATGAACAAAGTGAGAATTTCAACAAATAGAAAATATAAGAAAAGCACCAAAAAGAAATCACAGAACTGAAGAATACGTGACTGAAATTAAAATTTTAACAGAGGGGTTCAACATAACACTAGATCCAACAGAAGAAAGGATCAGCAAACATAAAGATGGAGCAATGAAATCATCAAATCAGAGGAACAAAAAGAAAAAAAGAAAAAAATGAATAAAGATAGCCTATAAGGGAATTGTGAGATATCATTAAACCAATAAATATATGCATTAAAGCAAAATAGTAATAGCCAAGGTATGAAAGATACCTAAGTATCTATACATGGATAAATGGGTAAAGAAATTGTGAGATATAAAAAAAGAATAAAATCCTGCCATTTGCAACAACATGAATGAAGCTGGAAGGCATTATGTTAAGTGAAATAAGTCAGACTGAGGAAAATAAAAACTGTACAATATGTCTTAAATGTGTAATCCTTTTTAAAAAGGTCAAACTTATAAAACCAGAGAATAGAATGAACAGTGTATGCCAGAGACTGGGTCTGGGGAAAATATGGAGAGGATGGTGAAAGGATACAGACTTTCAATTATAAGATTAATAATATCTGAGGATCTGATGTGACTGTAGTTGATAATACCGTATCATATAATTAAAATTTGTTAAGAGAGTAGAACTAAGTGTTCTCACCAAAAAAAGAGAGATAAATACGTGAGGTGATAAATGTGTTAATTATCTTGATGGTAGGAATTCTTTCATAATGTGTACATATAAATATATTACAAATTTATTTATCAGTTATACCTCAGTAAAGCTGAAAAACAGGTGAGTGAATAAACAAACTGCTACATCTATACATTGAATGATTCAGCTATAAAAAGAAGAGTACTATTGATAAACACAACTTGTATGACTCTCAAAGGGTGAGTGAAAGAATCTTGTCACAAAAGGTAACATACTGCATGATTTCAATTATACGACATTCTCTGAAAAATGAAACTATAGTGATGAAAACTGATCAGGGGTTGCCAGCAGTTAGAGGTAGAAGCAAGGAGTAGCTACAAAGGGATTTTGTGAGAGTTTTTTGAGGTAATAAAAATATTTTGTATTCTAGTATTGTTGGTGGTTACATGAATGAAAATATGTGTTAAAATTCATAGAAACTTATTCCCTTTCCCCCAAATCATTTTCCTTTATGTTAATCTAAAATATAAAATGAAGGAGGGAAATCAAGATGGTGGCATGAGAGGACATCCCTGAAACCTCTCTTGGAAATTACAAACTGAACAACCAAAATCTGACAAGGAAATCCCCAAGTGACACAGTCCCAGCTGAGAGATCCACTCACGGCAAAAAAATACCTAAAGGTCAGAGAAAGGGAGGTGAATGGGAGAAAAGGGAAGGGAGCAGTGCAGAGAAGGGGCTGCAAAAGCATGAGGCTGGTGGAAGGACTGAGGAGGGGGCTGGGGGAAATGGGCTGAAGCAAAGCATGATCCTGGGCAGGCAGAGGAGCAGATAGTGAAAGCCCCACTAGGCGCTAGGCAGGGAGATAAAGTCCAAGCTTTAGCCGAGAAGTGCTAGGGCCTGAACAAAGGCATGTTAAAGTGCCCAGGACAAAAATAGGGACCCAGCCAACTACAGCCTGAAATTAGGAGCCTACAGGTGCTGGACTTGCTCACAGATTGGCCCTCGAGGAGTTTGAGACTAAGTACCAATTAGTTGGGGTTGAGGGTCGGGCTGGGTCCCTCACCAGAAAAGAGAAACAGAATCCCAGGTGAAATATGGGCTCAGAAAAAGGGAGAAAGGTGGTGCTAACACTGCGTGACCATTCCTATGCACTCCTAATAAAGGGTCAAGCTTGCTCTGCATCCTCCTCCCACCCCCGGTCCAGCCCTCCCAGCCTCCTGTGCACTACTGATGGAGGGCCAGGCTTGTATTGCACCACATGGGAGGCACCGCTTGGCAGTACCCTGATGGAAGAGTAGGCTTATGCTACAGAGTGCACCCACCCTGGCCCTGAGTGCTCCTAATAAATAAACAGGTCTGTTTCAAAGCTGAGCAAAACCCAGGGTAGCGAGCAACCTTGGAACAAACAGCAGTGATGAAATGCACTGCCCCCACCACCAGGCAGAAACTGAACACAGAATCAGGCTGCTTCCCCTTGCCCTGCCCCAAACCACCATTACTCTGTGCTGCAAACAAGCCCTGAGCCCTCACTATCAAACTCCCTCAGCCATAGGAATCAGCAGTGGGGCTCAGAGAAACTGTAAAACAAAGGCATAGCAGCCTCTGCCTCCACCAATCTCAGAGGCAGAGAATATCACCACCTACCTTATCTTTTTCAAAGAAGAGGCACATAGAAACCAAGGCAACTGAGTCAAAGGGAAGTCCACCCCTCAGTAAAGCTCCAAGAGTAAGAAAATTGAACAACCAAGGGGAAATACTGTAAGATACTGCAGCAACACCAAGAGGGATGTGAAAGAAAGACCTCTCCATATCTGCCAGGAAAAAAATATCCCTTATGCCCAGGAAGAGAAACACATCAACCACAATGAACTCCCTCAGGAAAAAAGTGTCTCACAGAGAAAATGGAAAATCTCAGGAAAAAGAACTTATAGATTTGAAAATATATGATTTAAGTGACACAGAATTCAAGAATGCAGTCCTAAAAATACTCAGAGAGCTCAAGGAATGCTGGCTGAGTACTCAGACCAAGAAAAATGATCTCAGAAAGGAAATCTCTGAATAAAAAGAACACCTTAACAAAGAAATTGAAACTATAAAAAAGAATCAAATAGAAATTCAGGAGATAAACAATACAATAAAAGAAATAAAGCATGAATTAACTAGCATAGGCAACAGGGCTGACCAGATGGAGGAAAGAATTGGTGACATCAAAAATAGAGACATGGAAATTGATCAGAAGAAAAAAGACAAAGATTCTTGAACCAAATGAACAAACAAACAAACAAACTGAATCTCTACAAGAACTATCTGACTCCATTAGAAAGAACAATATTAGAATAATAGGAATACCAGAAGCAACAGAACAAAACTCTGAGAACTTAATCAAGCAAATAGTAGACAAGAACTTTTCAAATCTATGGGAAGAACTGAAACCCCAAATTCAAGAAAACAGGACCTCTAGCTAGCTGAATCCCACCAGACCTTCTCCAAGGTACATTATACTGAATATGTCAAAAATCAAAGACAAAGAAAGAATTCTCAAGGCAGCCAGTGGTGGTGGTTGGGAATTATAAACTTCAAAGAAAATCTCATCAGGCTGTCATCAGACTTCTTAGCAGAAACTCTTCAGGCCATGAGGAAGTAGAGTCATATATTGAAAACATTAAAAGAGAGGAACTACCAGTCAAGAATAATCTAGCCAGCAAAGCTTTCCTTTAGATATGAAGGAGGAATAAAGACATTTTCAGATATACAGAAGTTGAGGAAATTCGCCAACACAAGGCCAGCACTCCAGGAAATACGGAAGGAGGCTAGTGAACCTGAAACAAAAAGCCTAAATAAATGGCAAAAAATTGGGACAACAAAATCATAAAAAAGAAAGAAGTAAAGTTTAAAATTCCCAAAAGATAATAGAAATTAAAAGTATGCTTAAGAAAAGGAGCCACTATATATATGAAACTTTCTTTCTCATAAACCTCATGGTAACTATTCAAAAACAGAAACAAACAAACAAACAAACAAACAAACAAACAGAAACTCAGAGCCAAGACACACAACAATAACAACGAAAAAAAAAAAAAACCCAGAAAGAGTATCATAGAACACCATCATTTAAAAAGACAGTGAGGAAAAAAAGCAAGCAAAGAAGAACCAAAAAACTAAAAACCAGAAGACAAAATGGCCATAGGAAATTTTCATATATCAATCATCACCTTAAACGTAAATGGACTAAATTTACCAATAAAAGGCACAGAGTAGCTGGCTGGATTTAAAAAGAAAACCCACCTATATGCTGTCTCCAAAAGAGACAGCACTTCCACAAGGACAAACACAGACTTAAAGTAGAATGGTGGAAAACAATACTCCAAGTAAATGGCATCCAAAGAAAAGCAGGACTAGCCATACTTTTATCTAATGAAACAGATTTCAAGATGAAAAAAAAATAATAAGAAACAAAGATGGACATTTTATAATGATAAAGGGGACAATACAACAACAAGACATGACACTCATCAATATATATGCCCCAAACCAGGAAGCACCAACATTTATAAAGCAACTACTTAAATCTCCAAAAGGTGAAACTGACAAAAACCAATAATAGTAGGAGACTAAAACACCCCCCTTAACAGCCATGGACAAATCATCCAAAGAAAAGAATGAATAAGGAAATAGCAGCTCTAAATGATACATTAAAACAAGTGGACGTAGTTGATATTTACAGGAAATTCCATCCTACAACACAAGAATATACATTCTATTCTAGTGCACATGGAACATTCTTAAGGATAGACCATATGCTGGGACACAAAGCTAGCCTCAGCAAATTCAAGAAAATTGAAATCATACAAAGCATATTCTCAGGCCATAAAACCTTGAAATTAAAGATCAACTGCTCAAACAAAGCAGGAAAAAAACCCCACATATACATAGAGATTTAAAAAAACATGTTATAAAAAAATGGCTGTATCATTTTTTAAATACATAGAAAGTAATGCCAATGAAAATACAATGTATCAAAATTATTGGGACCCAATTAAAGCAGTAATAAGAAGAAAATTTATATAATTACAGGGCTATCTCAACAAACAAGAAAAACCACAAGTAAACATCCTAACATCCCAGAAAAAGAAGGACAAAAAAAGCCGAAAGTCAGCAGAAGGAAGGAAAGAATAAAAATTACAGTAGAACTAAATGAAATAGAGAACAGAAAAACAATAGAGAAAATCAATGCAACAAAGAGCTGGTTCTAGGAAAAAAATCAATAAGATTGACAAACCCCTGGGCAGGCTGACCAAGGGGCAAAGAGAAAAAACACAACCAAAATTAGAAATGAAAGGGGGAAATTCCCACTGCTACCACAGAAATACAAAGGATAATAAGAAAAAGTTATGAATGACTATATGCCACCAAATGTAACAACCTTGAAGAAATGGACAAGTTTCTAGAAACATATAGTGTACCTAGACTGAACCAAGAAGAATTGGATAATCTAAATAGGCCAATCAACAATAAGGAAATTGAAACAATCATCCAAAACCTCTTCAAAGACAAAAGCCCAGGATCAGAAGGTCTCATCAATGAGTTTTATTAATCATTCAAAGAGGAACTAATGTCTATTCTCCTCAAACTCTTCCAAAAAATTGAAGAAGAGGCAATACTTTCCAAATGATTCTACAAGGCCAACTTAACCCTAATACAAAAGCCTGGTAAGGATAACACTAAAAACAACAACAACAACAACAACAACAACAACAATAGAGCAATATCTGTGATGAACTCAGATGCAAAAATCCTAAACAAAATAGTAGCAAATGGAATACAGCAATGCATTGAAAAGATTATACACCATCATCAAGTGAGATTCATCCCACAAACACAAGGATGGTTCAACATATGTAAATCAATGAATGTGATACACCACATAAACAAACTAAAAGATAAAAACTATATGATTATAGACTAATTGATGCAGAAAAAGCATTTGACAAAATACAACACCCATTTATGATAAAAACAATTAATAGAATGGATATAGAAAGAAAGCATCTCAACATAATAAAGGCCATATATGACAAACCCTCAGCTAATATCATAATGAACAGGGAAAAACTGAAGCCTATTCTCCTAAAATCAGGAACAAGACATAGATGTCCCCTGTCATCACTGCTATTTAATAAAGTACTGGAAGTTCTAGCCAGAGCAATCAGGAAAGAGAAAGGAATCAAAGGTATCCAAATTGAGAGAGAAGAAGTCAAACTATCACTTTTTTCAGATGACACGATCCTTTTTATAGAAAGTCTAAAGACTCCACCAAAAAACTATTAGAAATAATAAACAAATACAGTAAAGTTGCAGGATATAAAATCAATGTACAAAAATCAATTGCATTTCTATATACCAACAATGAAACTTCAGAAAAAGAAATGAGAAAAACAATACCTTTTGGGATTGCAAAAGAATAAAATACCTAGAAATAAATTTAACAAACATAAAGGACTTATATTCTGACAACTATAAAACACCACTAAAAGAAATTGAAAAGGACACAAAGAAATGGAAAGATATTCCCTGCTCATCGATTGGAAGAATCAACATAGTTAAAATGGCTGTATTACCCAAGGTAATATACAGATTTAATGCAGTTCATATTAAAATCCCACAGACATTCTTTCAAGAAATAGATAAAAGAATCATCAGATTCTTATGGAACCACAAAAGAACCCAAATAGCCAAAGCAATCCTACATAAAAAGAATAAGTCTGGAGGCATCACACTCCCCAATTTCAATCTATACTATAAAGCATCAACAATCAAGACAACTTGGTATTGGCAGAAAAACAGACACACAGACCAATGGATCAGAATCAAAAACCCAGAAATAAACCCACAAATATATGGACAGATAATTTTTAACAAAGGAGATAAAAAATGTACAAGGGGAAAAGAAAGCCTTTTCAATAAATGGTGCTGGGAAAATTGGAAAACCACATGCAAAAGAATGAACCCGAGCTGGGAATTGTCACCATATAACAAAATTAACTCAAAATGGATTGAAGACCTCCACGTAAGACCCAAAACAATAAACTGTATATAAGAAATCATCAAAACTAAACTTATAGACATTGGGTTTAGAGAGGACTTTATGAACCTAACTTCAAAGGCAAGGGAAGTAAAAGCAAAAATAAATGAATGGGACTATATCAAACTAAAAAGCCTTCTGCACAGCAAAATAAATCATCAGCAAAGCAAAGAGAAAACCAACTGAATCAGAGGAAATATTTGCAAACAATGCCTCTGATAAGAGGCTAGTATCTAAAATTTATAAAGAACTTGTACAACTCAACAACAACAAAAAACTGAACAACCCAATTAAAAGATAGGCAGAGGATTTGAACAGACACTTCTCTCAGAAAGACATATAAATGGCCAATAGATATATGAAACAATACTCAACTTCACCAGCTATTAGGGAAATGCAAATCAAAACCAGTGAGATATCACCTCACACAGGTCAGAATGGCTATTATCAAGACAAGGAATAACTGTTAGAGAGGGTGTGGAGAAAAAGGAACCCTCATGCACTATTGGTGGGAATGCAAACTGGTACAAACACTATGTAGCACAGTATAGCATTTCCTCAAAAAAACTAAGAACAGAGTTGCCATTTGACCCAGCAATTCCACTTCTAAATATCTACCAAAAATTTGAAAACCTTAATCCACAAAGTTATATGTATTCCAATGTTCACCGCAGCACTATTCACAGTGGCCAATCATGGAAACAGCCAAAGTGCCCTTTGATAGATGACTGGATAAAGAAGCTGTGGTACATATACACAATGGAATATTACTCAGCTATAAGAAAGGATGAAATAGAGCCATTTATGACAACATGGATGGATCTTGAGACCATCAGGCAAAGTGAAACAAGCCAGACAGAAAAAAAACAGGAACCATATGATCTCACTCATATGTGGAACACAAAGGTGAAAGCAACAAACAAGCAAAAACTCATGGATACAATCAATAATTTAGTGATTAGTGGTTATCTGAGGGTGTGGGGACAGTGGGTGGGAGAGAAGGGACAGGATTTTAAATATATGGTGATGGAAAGAAAACTGACTCTGGGTGATGAACACATAACACAACACATAGATGATATATTGTAGAAGTGTACATCTGAAACCTGTGTAATTTTACTAACCAATGTCACCCCAGTACATTTAACAATAAAAAATAAAATATAAAAGAAAAAAGAAAAATATGCTAATCATTAACATGATATTGAAAGCACTTAGATTGCACTTGTTCTATGCTAGACAATGTTCTAAGTTCTCTCTCTGTATTAACACATATGTGGAAAACAAGACCCAGGGATTTGCCAAAGTCAGTGTTTCTCAAACTTCACCTGGGGATCTTGTTAAAATGCAGATTTGAATAAGGTAGGTGTGAGATGAGTCCTGAAATTCTCCATGGGATGCCAATGCTGCTTGTCCATAGACCACACTTTGAGTAGCCAGGCTGAATGTTTCACACCTAGTTAAGTCAAGACCAAGATTCACATTCTGATTGTCAGAGATAGAGCCCAGTGTTCTTTTTATTCCACTGCTGCTACTCGTATCTCCAGAGATTTTTTCCCCTTGTTGCAGTTTGATAGAAAGCAACACGGCAGGTAATTACAGGCTGCCAGTTCCAGAGCATAGTCCTGTGAAGCAGAAAACAGAAAGCACCCTTTTTCACAGTCAGTTTTCTACTCCCCTAGCTGCCCGGGCTATGGGTAGTTGTCTAAACCCCAGGATATTTAACCACATGTGCATAGTGCTTCAGGACTGAACATCTAAAAAATACTGTGTGGCGACTGATAAGCCAGTTATAGGCATCAGTGTGGGCCCTTGGAGGAAAAAGAGGGAAGAAGTGAACAGGCTTAGGAAAGAGAATGCATGGACAATAGAAGAGGATAAAGACTGGAGGGGGGAAATTTCTAAATTCCTTCTGTGGTCTGCTAGGGAATGATTACTATAATAAGGGCATCACAGGCACACTGCTAATGCTTTCTGGTTGGGAACAAGCCACAACTGTAGGTGGACTGCTGAGCAGTGCCTCTGCCGAAGGAGCCCAATGATTATTCATTTGCATCACATATTCCTCATTTTGTAAGCCTGGTTCTCTCACATTTTGACTGACTGACTGTCCAGACATGGGACTATCTCTGATGATGATGGATCTCTGAGTTAGCCCCACTTTCTTCCTTTGTGATGCCACATGTTCTTAACTGAGCATGCTGTAGAACTGTACATGACCCTCCTGCTCCTGGAAGAGGTTACCATGGACTAGTGAGAGGTTCATCAGCAGGGCCTGGCACATTTGAGTTGTACACAGGGCCCCTTCATTCTTGCTGGATTCTGGTTTAAAGGATACTCTGGTTTATACTGGTATAGACTTTTTGAATTTCTTTTTTATTTACTTTCTTTAAGTGAGATATAACTTATATACAACAAAATAAGTAAAGCTTAAGTGTAATGATTTTTCACACACACACACACACACACACACACACACACACACACATCCTACCATAGATTTTTAAACACTTTATCAATCTCTATAGACAGAACAGTGCAAATGCTCATAGCACAATGGATATACTAATGGTAATCACCTACATGGTAATGAATCAAATTCCACTAGCTCTTGCCCCATTACTAATAGAGGACCCTTCTACAAGTAGTCTTTCAGGAGATGTTCTTTAGGTGCTCATGAAAGAATCGTTCTTACTGCAGCTACCTATTTCTCCAACACTGCTATTAACTTAAAACCTCCGTGGCAGACAAATAATAACATTTATTTTTCATGCAAATGAAAGTTATAATGAGCACTGGCTGATCTAAGCAGGGATTCTCATACTTCTTGGCTAGACGTGTCTAATCTAAGGCGGGTCCAACTGGGATGACTCAACTATACTCCATGTGAAACTAATGGCTATCCCAAATGTTATTTCCTCATGACAAAGCAAGGGATGAGAAAGTAGACTTGGAGCTAGCACATCATTACTTCTGTGTCATTCTACAGGACAAAGCAATCACATGGTTGAACCCCCATCTCAAGGGGAAATACATTCTGCCTCTTAATGCCAAAGAGTGCTAATACAAGAAATAATGAAATATTGTGGTTATTAATGCCATGTACCAAACTTGCCAAGAGATGCTGCTTTCCCTCCTTCATTAAGCACTAAAATCTCCCTCCCGGTGCCACCACGGCTCCATGTCATGGCCATGCCCATTGTGGAGGCCCCAGACTCATGGCAGAGCCCAAGATGTGGAGGAGGAGAGGAAAATGTAGTGCTCTCATCTTTGTTGCAATCTAGGACATGAATGCTTGTAACCCTGAGCCTTTTAGAAACCTTAATAAAATGACTTTTACTACAACCCTTCTCTCTCTAGAAGTAGTATCACCCTTAGAGTAGGAACAGGGATGAATTTAAGTGAGAGCCACTAGGTATCCTCAGAATCACTGCTTTCCTCCAACAATGTGGTCAAACTGGAGCTTGTCTTTCTTTTTTCTTCCCAAGATGACCACAGAGAATCTCAGTGAGGTTGTACCAAGTTTTCTTGCTTCATCAACAGATCTCCATCTATTTCAGCATGATTCATGCTTAAAATATATAAATCTCCTTTTCATAATGCTCATAATGACTGTTTAGTTAATGACTTTTTCTTATAATAGCTTTTAGACAGTTATATCACTGCTATAGCAACCAGTTTTTGTAATATTATTTCTCTATTTGATCTTTATTTTATATGTGTAAAATAATTTTTTCACCCCAAACACACTAAATATCACTATAAGCAGTGATAGTTTGACATTACAGTTCCAGGGAAAGACATATTCACAAAATTAATTGACACATCAGATTTTCATCAGAGTGTATCATATGGAACAAATTTGTATTGCATAACATTTCGATGAAACCAAAATGATTTGCCTTGCATATGTAGACCTAGCAAAAGAGATAAAGATGTAGCATCTTCTATAACTTTTCTCTATTGTTCATGTGAGCTACTTTCATGTTTCCAAAGCACTCTTTTGCCTAGTCTTTATTTTGTCTTAGACATGTTTTTGTATGCCATAACATTGTTTGTAAAGCACTTTGAATGCAAGATAACCATGAGCCCATATGTGTTGAAAAATTGGTGAAGAAAATGGTAGAGAAAAAATAACTGCAGCTTCCAAAGAATGACTCCAAGCTAAATCAAAACAAAACTATAAAACAAGATTGGCCTTCTCTCAATATTCGAAAGGCTGGGAGAGTGGAAACATTTGCAGAACAAAACCTTTTTGACACATGAACCCTACGCAACCTAAACACTACAACAAACATGTTTCCTCCCCAAGACAACTGTAGCTGACAACCATAACCAAGATTGTATAAGCAGAGCCCTGACTACCATCCCAGTCTGGCAGTAATAAGGCAGCAACCCTCTGCCTCCTGATAGGTGGGCATCAACAGAGCTTGTGTGTAAGCAGAGCCCTGACTACCTTCCTAGCCCACAGTAATGAGGTGGGTCCCTCTATTAATAGTTGGGCACCTATGAAGAGAATGGTTTAGCAGAGACCTCAATGCCATCCTGGTCCAGCAATTATGAAGCAGTGTCCCTTCTTCTCCTGACCAGTGGAAATCTGCAGAAGTTGTGTTTATGAACAGATCCTTGACTACCATCATGGCCTGACATTAATGAGTAACAAGATGTAAATAGGAACCATAGTTTCATAACATATATTCAAATTGTTTAGAATAAAATTTATAGTCACTTGTCATACCAAGAACCAGAAAAAGCCTCAACTAGAATGAGAGGAGAAGCTCAGCAGATGCCAACAGCAAAAGGATGCAGATGTTGGAATTATCTGATAGGAATTTTAACACAACCATTATAAAAATTTTATAATAAATATAAACATCTTGAAACAAATGAAAAATAAAAGTCTCAACAAATATAAGACACTAAGAAGAACTGAATGGAAATTCTAGAACTGAAAGTATATTTGAAAATTAGTTTTTAAATAGCTCATCAGAGGGGCTAAATGGCACAATGGAGATCATAAAGGAAAAAATCAGTGAATTTATAGCTAGTTCAGTAGCAATTACCCAGTTTGAACAATAGATAAAATATAATAAAAATACATGAAAACAGCCTCAGGCATCTGTGGTGCAGTAACAAAAATATCTAATGTTTATGTCATTAACGTCCCAGAAGTAAAGAAGAAAGAGTGTGGAATTGAAAAATATTCAAAGAAATAATGTTTGAAACCATCTTAAATTTGGCAGAAAACATAAACTTTTGGAAAAGTAAAGACAAAGAAAGAAATTTTAAAGCAACTAGAGAGAAATGACACATTACCCACAAGGGAAAAGCAATTTTAATGACAGCAGATATCTCATCAGAAATCATAGAGATCACAAAAAAATTGGCACAATATATTTTAGTCCTGAAAGAAAAGACATGTCAACCTACAATTCTATATCCAGAGAAAACAGACTCCAGAAATAAAGGTGAAGTAAAGCCATTCCCAAATAAAGAAAAACTAAGATAATTTGTCATCAGCAGATAATTTGACTCAAAAGAATCTTTAAAATAAACTTTTCAACTAAAAGGAAATAATAACAGAAGAAAACATGGAACATCAGGTTAAAGGAAAAACAACAGACTGAGTAAATATATGGGTAAATAAAATACTTTTTTTTTTACTCTAGTCTTCCAAATTACGTTAGAATGTTAAAAGAAAATTGACAGCACTGTCTTATGTTGTTCTCAATTTATATATAGGAAATATATAAGACAACTGAGTTATAAAAAAGAGAAAATAAAGGGAGAATTTCTGGTCAATGTGGCAGAGTAGGTACACTTTGTGCTCACCTCCTCTTAGGACCACATCAATTACAACAAAACTACAGAACAACCATCATTGAGAATCACCTCAATGGCTGTTGGAAGCCATTGTTTCTTTGTTGAGCCCTTCCCCTCCCTGTGTGCAGAGGAAAGCAGACACTATATCTAAGGACATAAAGAGGAAGCCTCTTGAAATTGGTAGGAGGGTCAGAGACATGAAATGGGCTGGTCCCACACTCACGTGTGACCATTAAAAATCAGGAGAGATATCTAGGTTGCGGAAGTCCCCCCCCCTCCGGTGGAATGAGAAGCACCAGCTGCACACCAGGCTCCCCAGCCCAGGGTTTCAGTGTAAGGGAGACAAGTCCCCATAACTTCTGGCTATAAAAAACAGTGGAGGTTGTAAATGAGTGAGACAGAGGGCAGCTGCAGTCCTGGGTGCTCCTTTTAAAGGGCCCACACATGGCCATATTGTTGACAAACTCACTCTGAGCTCTAGCACTAGGGAAGTGGTCAAAACATGCCAGAAACATATTGGAGGAATTAAATTGCCTTGTTTCAGGGCAAGAGCTGGAAGGGTAGCTTTCTCCCTTCTAGGAGATTGCGGAGCTGTTGGAAGCCATTGTTTCTTTGTTGTGCCCTTCCCCTCCCTGTGTGCAGAGGAAAGCAGACACTATATCTAAGTTTCCATCAAAACTGACTATCACTTTTCATCTATACTGCCCTAATGATTCCCCGAGACTCTGCTGCACCCAGCTTTCAGGCACATCCAAGTCACTTCCAGTGACTTTTCCTTACAAACAACCTGTCTTAGCTCATGTTGCAGATTTTCCTAAATTCTCTCAAAGGTTCACAAAACCTAGAAAAGCAGCAACTGGCTTTAGTATGTCCCATATCTCTAGCTGAGCAACTCTAAGCCCAGAATTAGCAACAGCCTCCCTCAATTTATACATTGGCCCCTTAAGGAACCTCTAAGCTCAGGGCAGGCAACAGCCATCTTTGGATTGCTGGTGACTTATACCAGGTGGCTCTAGGGGGGGCACAGGCTGTGGCTGACCTTAACCCACAGCAGGTCCCCTCCCAGGAGATTCCAGGGCTGGCATGACCAGAGGCCAGCTTTGGACTAAGTCAGAGCATCATCCAGCTGCCTTCAAGGATGACACACCCAGAGGGCAAATTGGGCAGGCAGCAGAGCTCCACTAAAGCAAATGTTGCTCTGTATGGTCATCCCTTGCACCATAGCTTCTCCATTGTAGTCATGACCAGTCCTTACTACCAATCAGCCCAAGGGTCAATCCCTCCCACTGAAGTGCAAATGGCAACCAAGGCTCAATTACAATAGGAACGCACACACAATCCACACAAGGGACACGCCTGGAGCACCCAGCTATGGTGAGCAGAAAGACTGCACCCCTGGACCCTATAGGACACCTACTACATAAGGCCACTCTACTAAGACTGGGAGACATAACAGATCTACCTACTACATAGAAACAAAGACAGGGAGGCAGCCAAAAAGAGGACCTGGAACCTATGTAATTCTTGCTAACAAATGTCAACCCAATAAGTCTAACAATAAAAATAAGAAAAAAGAAAACAAAACAAACAAAACAAAAACAAAAACAAACCAAAGATCAAAACAAAGAACTAAACAAAATGGAGACAAGAAATCTGCCAGATGCAGAGTTCAGTGATGTCAGGGAGAACTTCAACAAAGAGATATGAAACATAAAATGAACATAGAAAGTATAGAACAGTACCAGTCAGAAATGAAGAATATAATAACTAAAATGAAGACTCCATTAGAGGAAAACAACAGTAGATTAGATGAAGCAGAGGATCAAATCAGTGATTTAGAAGATAAGGTCGCAGAAAACACTCAGAACAGCAAAAAGAAGAAAACATCCAAAAAAATGAGGATACTTTAAGGGGCCTCTGGGACATCAAGTGTAACAGCATTCACATCAGAAGGGTACCAGAAGGAGAAGAGAGAGAACAAGAAATTGAAAACCTATTTGAAGAAATAATGACTGCAAACTCCCCTAACCTGGTGAAAGAAGTAGACATACAAGCTCAGGAAGCACAGAGAATCTCAAAGAAGATAAACACAAAGAGGCCCACACCAACACATATCATAACTAAAATGCCAAAGGCTAAAGACAAAGAGAGAATCTTGAAGACAACAAGGGAAAAGAAGTTAGTTTCCTACAAGGGAGCTCTCATAAGATAGTCAGCTGAGTTCTCAACAGAAATTTTGCAGGGCAAAAGAGATTGGCAGGAAATATTCAAAGTGATTAAAACCAAGGATCTGCAACCAAGAGTACTCTACTCAGCAAAGCTATCATTTAGAATCAAAGGACAAATAAAGAGCTTCCCAGGCAAGAAAAAGGTAAAGGAGTTCACCACCAACAAACCAGTATTACAAGGAATGTAGAGGTACTACTTTAAGTTGAAAAAGAAAAAGATAAAAAATATAAATATTAAAATGGCAGTAGTTACGTATCTATTAGTAACTAATTTAATTGTAAATAGATTAAATGTTCCAATCAAAAGATAGAGTGGCTGAATGGATAAGAAACTATGACCATTTCATTTGCTGCCTATAAGAGACTCACTTCAGATTGAAGGACACACACAAATTCAAAGTAAAGGGATGAAAAAAAGATATTTTGTGAAAATTGAAACAAACAAATAAAAAAGCTGGGGTAGCAATACTTATGCCAGACAAAATAGACTTAAAACAAGGGCAGCAACAAGAAACAAAGAAGGACCTAATAATCCTACTTCTGGTTATTTATCCAAAAAAACCCAAAACACTGCTTTGAGGAGATGAGTGCATCCATATGTTCATTGCGGCATTGTTTACAATGTCTAAGATGTGGAAACAGCTTGCATATCTATTGATTAATTAATGGATAAAGAGTAGGTGACACATATATACAATGGACTAATGCTCGGCCATGGATGGGAATGGGTTTTTGCCATCTAGAGCAGCATGAATGGATCTGAAGGGTATTGTGCTTCAGTGGAATATCTCAGACAGAGAAAGACACTTGCAATGTGATTTTGCTTACAAGGGAACCTAAAGAACAAAATAAAGAAAACAGAAACAAACTCATAGATACAAAGATCTTTTTGTTGGTTATCAGATAGAAGCGGGGTTGGGAGTGACTGAAAAAGGGGAAGGAACTAAGAAGTACAAATTAGTTGTTACACAGTAGTCATGGAGATGTATGATATGCCCTAAGGAATATAGTCAATAATACTGTAATAACTAGGTATGGTGTCAGATGGGTACTAGATTTATCAGGGTGATGGATAGGAAGAGGGTTAGGTGGCAGGGTGAAAAAGGTGAAGGGATTACAAAATACAAGTTGGCAGTTACAAAATGGTCATGGGGATGTAAGGCAAAGCATAGAGAATACAGTCAATAATATAGTAATAATTATGCATAGTGCCAAGTGGGTACTAGACTAGTCAGGAGGATCACTTTTTAAATTATATAAATATCTAAACACTATACTGTGCACCTGAAATTAATATAAAATAATATTGTCAAAACAAAAAAATATTTATTGTTGAAAAAGAAAACAACAGGAGAAAAATTGGTAACTTTCCTTCATTTAACTTGAAGTGGTAAAATATTGATAGTAATAGACTGTGATAAGTTACTGAAATCCTATAGGTAAAGCAAAATGCAATACCAAAGTACACTCGAATTACTGAGAGGAAGACAGAAAAAGGAAAACAGACAAACAAAAACACCAAATAAAACAAACAGAAAGCAAATAATAAAATATCATACATAAGTCCTATCATATCAATAACTGTATTAAGTGTAAATTGTATAAATATACCAAATAATAGGTAGTAATTGTCAGAGTGGATAAATAATTGACCCAATCATATGCTGACTATAGGAAACTAATTTCTGTTGGTAGGTTAAAAAAAATAAATGGGTGGGAAAATACATACCATGCAAACAGTAATCAAAAGAAAGCTAGCTACACTAATAGTAGTATTACTATACTATACTAATATCAGATAAAGTACACTTAAGAGCAAAAAAATTACCAGAGACAAAGATAAATATTCATAATGATAAAAAGATCAATCCACCAAGAAGGCATATTTCTAAAGATGTATTGCCAAATAATGATGCTAGAAAATGCATGGAACAATAATTATAATTGAACAGAGAAATAAACAGATTCAGAATTGTACTTTGGGTTCTCAAGACCCTTCTCTCAATAATCTTTAGAACCACTATACAGAAAATCAGCAAAGATGTAGAACAACTAAAAACCTTATTAGCCACGGGATCTAATTGACATTTATAAAACAGTTCACCCAAGAAGAGTAGAATTCACAATATTTTAGTCATACATGGTATACTCACAAAGATAGATCATTTCTTGAATCAAAAACCAAACTTCAATAAATAGAAAATAATTAAATGGTATAGGGTATCATCTTTGATCACAATTGAATCAAACTAATAATCAATAGAAAGGAAACAGGTAAATCTCCAAATTGTTGGAAATTAAACAACATACTTCTAAACAATTCATGAGTCAAAGTGCAAGTTTCAAGGAAAATCAAAATATACATAGAACTGAATGAAAATAAAAATACATCGTATCAAAACTTGTAGAATGCAGCTAAAACAACACATAGAGAATATTTTATAGCATTAAATGCTTATAGTAGGAAAAAGGAAAGGTCTCATTGAACCATTCTTGTGGTTTGAATCTGATTGCTGTCCTTCCAGCAAGAAAAAATCTCTACTTTTACAGGGCTCAAATTATTAGGTCAGATCTATCCAAGATAATCTTTCTTTTTATTTATTTTGGTAAAAAGCACATAATATAAAATTAACCATCTTAACCATTTTTAAGTGTACAATGCAGTACTGTTAACAAATAAATATTGTTGTACAATAGATTTCTAACTCTTTTTCATCTTGTAAAACTGAAATTCTACATTCATTGAATAATAATTCCCCTTTTCTCCCTCCTCCTAGCCCTTGACAACACCTACTCTTTTTCTGTTTCTAAGAGTTTGACTACTTTATATACCTCGTATAATTGGAATTATACAGTATTTGTCTTTTTGTGACTGGTGTATGCCACTGAGCAAAATGTTCTCAAGGTTCAGCCATGCTGTAGCATATGACAAGATTTTCTTTGTTAATAAAATTGAATAATATTCTATTATGTGTGTAAATATCTATAAATCTATATCTATCTTTCTTCTTTTTTTCTATCTATGTAGTTATTTATCTACCTATTTATCTATCACTAGCTATCTAAATTGTGGTTGATTGAATATTAATTGTAATATCCATATCTTATATCAACTACGGTATCTTTATCTATTCATCCATCAATGAGCACTTAGGTAGTTTCCACATCTTGGTTATAGTTAATAATGTTGCAATGAACATGGGTGTGCAATTATCTCTTCAAGATCTTGTTTTCACTAATTTTGAGTATACAAGGGCTGTCTGGAAAGTGTCCAGTCATGTAATATAAAAAATAGAGCCATTAATGGCTGGATTTTTTCCGGATAGCCCTTGTATACCCTAAAGTGGGATTGTTGGACCATATGGTCATTTATTTTTCATTTTCTTGAGGAACTCTCATCATGTATTCCACAGCAGCTTCCCTATTTTAAAGTCTCATTAATAAGTGCACAATGCTTTTTAATTACTTCACATCCTCACTCTCAACTTGTTATTTTCTGGTTTTTTACCACTGGTGATCCTAATGGGTGTGAGGCAATATCTGATTGTGGTTTTGATTTGCATTTCTCTGGAGATTAGTGATGTGGAGCATGTTTTCATATGAATGCTGGTCATTGGTATATCTATATCTTCTGTAGAGAAATGTGAGATGTGAGGTTCCCATGCCCATTCTCCAGGCTGCTGAGTATTGAGAGGTATTGGTGACAATAGGTTCAGGGGTAGTGGTCCCTTATTGATCCTGATTCCTGAATCACAGCTATAATGCTCCTGAAGTCCATATTCCGGTAGTGAAATTAGAGGCAGTGCTACTCTTGTAAGTCAGTGCTGTATTGCTCCATAAATCACTCATGGGGGTGCAGCTTAGAAATTACTCCTTCAAGCCTTCCAATGATATCCTAAGTCCCAATTCCTTGCATTAAATTCCTTCTATTGCATACCACTTGCAGGAGTTTTTGTTTCCTGCATTGAATCCCAATTGTTACTTCTAAAATACCCATTGTTTGAACATACATGCTTCTGCCAACATAAATAAGGATCTCTTGGAGGTCTTCACTACCCAGGCAGTTCTCTACTCTACTTTATGATATCATAGCTATATTCTCAACAATCTTCACCCTGCTATCCTTGTTGCATACTTAGTTAAGCAGACCTGGAGGTATAACAGAAGGACCACACAAAGAGTTGAATAGGAATCTTCCAATGGGTTAATCCCTTCTGAGATTCCAGAAGGGGGAAAGGGGTCTAAAATAAAGACCTTGATAATTAAAGGTTTGATGGTTTAGAATTTATTGCCACATGAGGAAATTAGCACCTTTGACTTCTTACATTGTTTTGTTTTCCAAAGTTTTTCTGACTGATGGTTAAGCAAAGTCTCTTTTGAACTCAATACTTTGGTAAAGGACTCCTGAAATGTGGTTTGAAAAGCCAGGTGTTCACATTCTACCTTCACCTGTGATTTTTTTTTTTTTTTTGGTCTAGCTCCAGATTTCAGTAAACAATTGAAACTCGGAATATGTATCTAAGAAGAAGATCCCATCAAGGTGAGTGTTGTATTTCTATATGCCATAGAAATATGTGTAGCTAATGGAACAATAGAAGGTGTAGGTGGGCCAAGAAGACCTGTTATGAGTGACAAGGTTCTTCACTTTGAGAACACACCTTAGGTGAGATACTTTAGGAAAGAGTCCTTTTGGTATTTAAAACCTAAATGCTTTTGGGTGGGTTTTACAGTCAGACTTCTTCCATCAACCATAGTATACTTTGTGATAAATAGCTCTATAGAGAAGATTTAGTGAATTAATAAAAGTACCAAAATATCTTGTTAAGTTAGAGTTGTTAAAACTCATTGAACTTAATTGTGTCAATTTTCTCAAAACCTGTAGAGAAAACAAAATGATATGGACTATATTTGGGTTCTGGAAATAGTTGTCTAGGGTTTTATTTTAAAGAATGTGCTCATAGTGTGAGGAAATGCACATACTTATCCACTGTTGGTGAGAGTGCAAATTGGCACCAGATTTCTGGAGGGCAATCTGTATCAAAATTTAAAATGAACATTTAATCCAAACATTGAAGTTGTTGAAATTTATCCTAAGGTAAGAATCAGGCAACTGCAAAAAGATGTATGTCCAGGAATGTTCACCAAAGGGGTTTTTATAAAATACAAAAAATAGAAATACCCCAAAATTCTGTTTGTGGAAGATTGGTTTAATAATACATGATGGATCTTTCCAATGGAATATTAGGCTGAGTTGGGGAGATTATATGTTTCAACATAAAAAGATATCTAGAATAAAGTTAAGTATTGATAAAAGCTAGTTAGAGAGGGTTTCTTATATATCTGTATGTTTTTAATAATTCATATATTTTGCTAATGTTTATACTTGACTTATAACAGGTGCTTAATAATATTAGTGAATTAATTCATGTAAACATATATCTATATAGATAGACAGATTCCAGCAGAAGTAGTAACCAAATTTCAGTTATCATTTTATTATAAAATTATAACCATGCATGCTTATGGTTATACAAATAATACCCCCTTTTTATGAGCTGGTAATCTATACCAAATATTTTATTACAAAATCACAAGCATATATGTTTATGATTTTGTGATAAAATCATAACTCATGCCCAGGTGTTACTTCTGCCAGACCGTGTGTGCGTGTGTGTGTGTGTGTGTGTGTGTGTGTGTGTGTGTACCAGGGTGCCAAAAACATGTATACTCATTTTAAGAGATGGTGTGTATGTATTACTTTTTTAACTTGAATTACAGTAGCAATACATAGTATGACGTTCACTCAAAAGATGACGTTTAATCAAGTGAATGCCAGGACCACCGTGCAACGGGCAGGACAGTCAAAGAAAATGGCAGAAGCACAATTGTCGTTCAAGGAGCACAAAACCATTTTGCAGTGGTATTTGAAATTTAAGAGCATTGTTTGAGTTTACCCCATGTTTTCCTAACTAACACCCTTGACTTCTACCTACAGAGAACCTTAAAGGACATGGTGTACCATAGAAAACCGGTTACACTGGTGGTACTTCAGGAAGAAATTGAAACAGCATGCAGTGATACAGGTGGACACTTTGGTCAGTGTTGCTCAAGCAGTAGTTCACCGTAATCAGAAGTGTCTGGATGCTGATGGTAACCTTTTTGATCACTTGTCATTGCAGAAGTCAAACATGACTTGTATTCATCTTCGGCTATCAGTATATATTGAGTATTACAATTGTAATAGTTTTTTTCTTTTCTTAAAATGTGTACAGATTTTTTGGCACTATATCTATATATATCTATATCTATATCTATATCTATATCTATATCTATATATTACACATTCTGAAAAAATACATATCTTTCTGTTAACAGTGTTTATTTTTATCATCACTGGATGGAGTTAAAGCTTGAAGTCATAGTGGAGATTATTTGAAACAATTTTTACTTTCTAATTTATCTTCTTTTGCATTGTTTAAATTTTAAATAATCAGTTCACAAACTGATTATACATCAAGTTGACAATGCACTGTAGAATTGTATGCCTGAAACCTATGTAATCCTTGCTAACAGATGTCACCCCAATAAAAAAAACAAAAACAAACAAAAACAAACAAACAAAAACAAATTTGAAGTGAAAAAAATAAATTTTAAATAAACATGTTATTTTTAAATTGTATTTCTATTTTGAAATGATAGGGAGTTTTTTTCAAATTTTGTAACAAAGACTCCTACAATATACTTGAATTCCTATAAATAAAATAGAAAAAAGAAAAAACCCAACAGAAGAATGGGCAAATGGTATAAGCAGGTTGTTCACAGAATAGGAAAATTGCAAGGGCAACAAACATATGTCAAGATGCCAAAGTAAAATAATGGGGTACCATTTCTCTGCCACTAGATTGGCAAAACTTTAAGTGTCTGACAATGTTACAAGTTTTCAAGAACAAGGGGAAGCAGGGACTCTCAGTCCCTGCTTGTGAAACTATGTATTAATTCAAACATTTTGGAAAGCATCTAATATAATGGAAACTGTATGCCCTAGGAGTCAACAATTGCCCTAAGTATCTACCTTAAAAATAATGTCCCTCCTTTGCAGTGCACACATGTGAACTGAGGTTATTTTAAGTCGTTTGTTCTCAGTGTTGTAGTAATTTGTGAAGGAAGCACCCCCTCCCCCACCTCTCAGAAGCCAGTGAGGTAGTTGGTAAACAAGATTAAGGAAGGACAGAAGCCAAGCAAGTGGGATTTCAGGCCAAGTCACCATAGCCTCAGCTGGCCCAGAAAGGGAGCTCTGGGCTTTCATTCTCTCCCACAGTCAGTCATTGGCTAAAGGGCCCCTTAGAGGATTACAAATGCCTTGCACATCTGACTCTGTGACTGCATGCAAAGTGGTTCCAGGAAGCTGTGGGTAATCTCCAAAGAGTCTTCATAGTGGGCCATTAGAAGCAGAAGCCCACAGAAGCCGGGAAGGAGCACATAGAACTGGTTTTATAAAAAGATCCTGGACGATCTGGATGGCATACTGACAGCATCCATTATAGGTACAAAAAATATACTGGAATCATATATAATAAATTCATGATTTTCATTGAGAGGTAGGAAAGAGAATATGTCAATTTATGTTTATTATTTATCTTTTAAAAAGGTTTTATTAAAGTATGGTTGGCATACAATATTATATTAGTTTCAGGTGTGCTATTTATTTTATTTCAATTTTTAAAGGATAAAGACAATATAACAAATATGAGTAATAGCTAATTCCATGTGGTAGGAAGACGAGTGGAACCAGAGTCCTTGTGTGCACTGGGCATCAAACACACACAAGCATGGCTGGTAAAGAGGTGAGAGCGAAGCCCACCGTGATTTGGAATAGGAAGCAGGTTCATCCATTTTGTTGCAAATGGCAATATTTCATCTTTTCTTACAGTTGAGTAATACTCCACCCGGGCATCCAATTTCTAGTGCTATCATAGACTCTGGCACATAGCACGTGCTCAATAAAAAGGTAATGAATAATGCAGCTTTATCATCACATTTACTAGAGTCCCTCCCCGCCACACACACACACACACACACACACACACACACACACACACACTTTTCTTCAGACCACATTTTACCTTTGCTCTTTCAGGATCTTGCTTGTTGCTGGCAACACCTGGCAAAGATTTCAGAGTATAAAAGAAGCAAGCATGTTCATAAACACCTGGGAGAGCCCCTCTATGCACTTCCAGAAAGACCTGGGCAGAGAGCAGCTAAAGATGGTAATTTGTTAGTGGCTGAGATACTTCACAAGCAGGAGTGGGTTAAAATTGAGTTCTTCTGGGGGGGATAGAAATATTCTAAAATTAGATTATGTTGATTGCACAACTCTGTAAATATACTAAAATTTATTGAATTGTTTGCATAAATGAGTGAATTTATAGAATGTAAATTATTCCTCAACCAAGCTATTTTTTTAAATCAGTTATTCATAAAGAGACCTCAGTAAGTAGCAGAACTGGGATCTACAACATACAGTACACTCTCAGTTAACTGGTACCCCTGGGGATTGGTAGATGCCAGATAAATGTAAGAAGACTCTCCGTTAACCAGAACTCAAGCAACCAGCACTCTCAAGCAACATTTTGCCAGTTGCTTGAGAGTGTTGGTTGCTTGAGTTCTGGTTAAGGGAAAGTCTAGTGTAGTTGTCAATCCTCTGTTAATACACCCGGCGTGCCACAAATAGGCTACAAATATGCTGGGACATTACTAATGCTCACAGCCCTCAGGAAGGCTGCCTGGGGCCTGGGGCATAAGATATATCCCCTGTCAGTTGACTCTGGTCAAGAACATTCTTCTTCATTTGCCTTAGTGTGTCAAACAAATAAAAGTTTACCCTTAAACAACACAGCTTTGAACTGTGTGGGTAAACATATAGATGGGTTTTACTCCATAAATACCATAAATGTATTTTTTATTTCTTATAATTTTCTTAGTAACATTTTCTTTTCTCTAGCTTGTAAGAATTCAGTATATTTGTAACATATAACATACAAAATATGATTTATTAGACTGCATGTGTTATTGGTAGGGCTTCTGGTCAACAGTAGGCTATTAGCAATTAAGTTTTTGGTGAGTCAAAAGTTATACATGGATTTCCAACTGCATGGGAGGTTTGTGCCCCTAAACTCTGTATTGTTCAAGGGCCAATTGTAGTATAAATTGTCTTTGGGTGCCATGATTTGAAAAAGGCTAGAAAGCATCACCCTAGAGAAATGCTATATATTTTTTGAGCTTTTGTATATGAATTAATGAGAACCTGGGCCCTGCAGTGGTAAGAACAGTAGTAGGACTACTGCTATTGGCGGATTTGGGGCTTTATTAAACCAGAGGGTTTAGGGCTGACTTGCTACGAGAGGCTACCCTGCAAAAATGTGAGGGCGACCAGCACCAGCTGTGGGAATCAACTCGATGCTTCCTTTACCCCTGCAGAGGATTATGTTTATTCACCTGGAAAGCAGAAAGTGTTGCTAACTAGAGCAGAAAAGTAATTTCCATTTGGATGTGGCAAAAGAAGACTGGAGCATCAAGAAGAACCCTCATATAAAAGAGACAGGGTCACCTTCACCTGGGAGGTACTGGAGACATGCGGTGGCCTGCCTTCAGTCAGATTTTGTAAAAATTATGTATGGTATCAGATAAGCACTAGGCTTATTGGGGGGAGCACTTCATAAATTATATAAATGCCTACCCACTGTGCTATCCACCTGAAAACAATATAAAATAATATTTAATATTGAATGTTAGCTATAATTATATATGTGTGTGTGTGTGTGTATAGTCAGAAAATTAATTTCATGAACTCATCCTAGAAAAAGTGCTACATACCTCATTGCTGAATATCACTCCAGTCACCTTCGAAGTATCCCCCTTGGGAAGATAGACACCGACACCAGGGCCTAGTCCAGCCTTCAAAGCAATTTTGGAACTCTTCTTCTGGATCGGCCATTTCAAATGGTACATATGGTAAGCCTCATCTCACTGGTCTAAATTCAAGGTTCCAGTAAGTTGACCAGATGTACTGTTTGAAATGGGACAGTACCCTTGTCTTCTGTCCTGTTTAAAAGGATATATCTGGTCAGCCTATTTAATAAACTTCTCTTTCTACATCTTGCCTATCTTTGGAGAAGGTTAAAACAGCCTTTCTTCCCAGAATCAAGAGATTATATAGTGAAGAATGGTTCTCAGGATATAATTTGCCAGTACGAATCCTTTCTAGTATCCTCATCTGAGTTCCCCATAAGGCGACTCCGAGACAATGAATTGAGTGCAAGTTGTTTATTTTGGGAATTGCAAGGAAGCTAGGAAGGGGTATGAGGACAAGGGACAGGGAAGAGAAGGAAGGAGAGAATAAAGAGTGTGTTATCAAGCAAATTAGCACTTGGGGCAACAGAAGCTACTCCCACCGAAGACATCTGGAAAACAGTGCAGAGCACACATCTCAGAATTATTCCCATTGAAGGGTGAGGAAGTTTCCCACTAGCTCTCCATTAGTTGAGGACTACTCCCAGGGGCATTTACTCCCTAGTATTCTGGGCCTTTTTCAGGTGGGAAGAGTGGGACCTGTGGGGAATAGCACACAGGGAAAAGGATGGAGGTGCTGGCAGATGCAAGTTAGGTCTGCATGCATTGATGCAGTAAGGGAGAAGGAGATAGATGGGTGGGAACCAAGAGGCTCCGGTACACCTGGCTTGGATCTTCCTGTGTTCTGGCCACATGCTGCCTACTGGGCACAGAACTGAATTTCTACCAACCATGAGCTTTTAGAGCATGAGCCCAGGAATCACTGACTTTTGGCCCAATGCAATGTGGAACTTGAAGCCACCAAGGGTGTCGCCAATGCCCTAAGCTGTTCAGATAGCGTCATTCATGATCCTCCCAGAGAAAGGCTAAGGAGGGAAGAACTCTGAATTGCCCTGCTGAAGACAGTCATTGTGTCCATGTCCTGTCTGAAGTCACCTGTGTCTCTGACAACAGAAGCCAAAGCCTCCAACCACAGCTGTCAGATCTGATTTCTATCCAGCTCTGTCTCTAACCTGGAGGACCATCAGTGGTCAAAGAAAGTGGGTCACTCAGCTCTTGACAGATGTTTCTCAAATGTCATGACATCCTTGTGAAATGACAGTGGGGACTTTGGTCCTTTCTACCCTATCATCCCTGACACTGTGGCAAGGCAGTACAGCACAGTGATTAAGACTTTCTGTGTTAATCACACACACACACACACACACACACACACACACACACACACACACACACATCCTGGGATTAAACTGTCTGGCTTCAAATGCCAGATTTGCTATCCACGCAAGTCACTTAACCTCCCTGTGCCTCAGTTTCACTCTCATAATATCACCTTAGAGGATTGGTGCAAGGATTAAGTTATAGAAAACATCTAGAATGTTCTAGAATGCTTTGCAAATGTTGACTCTTCAAAATTTTCTGCTTATGAGAAAATGTAAACCTTGGAGATGGGGAAGTGCATACAAAGTCACAAAGCAAGTTGGATTCACAGCAGAAAAGAACTGTGCCTGACAGGACAGTCCAACGTCTAGCCCAGCAGCCTTCCTTCTCCAAATATTTGGAGTCACCTGCCATCCCAATTCTAACAGCTAACCCCAGTCCTTGTAATAGGTTCAGCTGTAGCACCTGGGATTTCAGCACCAAATTCCCGGCAGCTAAAATTCTGATCACACGTGAGCCCAAGTTCAAAGCCTGACTCTCCTATTATACCCCATTCCCAGGTTCACTCCCCTGCACTCCAGTTCTGATGCTTCAGTTGCTCTTATGGGCCTATTTCCTTTGTGCATTTAGCACAATGCCTGCACCAGGTATGTACTTGGGCAGGGGGCATTGGTTGCACTAATCCCTGCCCAGTGTGTGAATATGAGGATCAATAACATGACCCCTACCAGAAACAAAAGTCCTGCCAGTGACAGGAAACTGATCTCTATTGCTGGGCCTCTAGCACAATATCCTGTTTTCTTAGACTTCCATGCCTGACCCAACATGGGTTACTGGGCCCCATGCTCTGTCTCATCTACCTAATCCCAATTGTTAGATATTTGCCTGGATATAGACCTGGAAGTAGCTGTGACTTCTGATGTCAGATTCAACTTCCAGGATAAATCTCCCCTAGCAGCACCTGCAGCTGAATCAGCACCCCCAGAATCACCCCAGTTCACTGAGATGTGACTGCAGCCTGTTCCCAAATTTACTTCTCTTGTTTATTCTGTTTGGTGATGGACTTGCTAGTCTAGAAAGTGCCTTAGGCCACACTGAATGCACGATACTCATTTCTTCCCCATAGTTGATAAACAAAACAGCTCTGACTTTGGAGTCCAATTCTAGATTCAGAAGCACTATTCCACCCAATCAGACATTGGCTGATTCTGAAACCACTAATTTTATATATTAAGTTCAGACCGCAAAAATTCTTAAGACCCTACATGTCTGCTTAAACTCACCATTATTTTTTTTCATCACCCATTTTAGATGCCAGAGGTACAAAATGGAGTAAGTCACATTCATTATATCCAAATGGAGAAGGCAGATGTGTAAACAAACAGCTATCATATGAGGTTATAAATGTTAAAATAAAAGTGTAATGAAAATGCTATGGGTATGTTAATAAAGAAAAAATTAATTCTATGGGGAAAGGTCAAAGAAAGCTTCAAAACAAAGATAATGTCTGAGATAAGCTTGAAGGATAAGTGGGAACATGTCAGATGGAGAAAACAAAAAGAATATTTTATTTCATTTTTTTCCTCTTTTTTCACTTGAGATCAAGAGGGCTCCATTGCCCCAATCTCCCTGTTTGTAAGCCTTATCTTCATTGGTCCATCAAAGTTCTCCCTTTTGCTTTCTTTCTGTTCTCCTTTATTTTTTTTTCTGTTCTCCTTTAAATCTTCAGCCCCCAGTTCCATTCACTTCCTCCAGAGACTCTCTGTTGAAGGTGTAAGTGGTATCCTTAAATATTCATCTGTATTTGTATAATACATAGTGTTGTTTTATGCATATATGTTTTTAATTTATGGCATAAAAGGTATTATGCTATGAGTGTCATTCCCTTTCTTGCATTGATGACTCAACATTATTTTTAAAGATCTATGCATGTTGCTACATGAGCATTTAGTGTTTTCTTCTGATTGCAGCATAGTGTTCTATGGTGCGCACACGCTTCACTGTTTTCATCTCCCTTCATAATGGACACTTAGGTTGCTTGTAACTCCTTCTTCCCATAAACAATATCTTCCTGTGTGCCCTCTGACAGACCTGTGCATGATTTTTTTCTCAGTGGGATTGCTTGGTGATAGGCCATCTACATATACTTAATTTTAGAAGGTATTGCCAAATTGTTTTCAAAATACACACCCTCAGCAAAGTTTCATTGTACACCAACCACATGTCAGGCACTATTCTAGCCACAGGGGCTTTAGCCATGAACAGAGTTCCTGATTTCAGTGATCTTACAGACAAATACAGGAGACAAATGGACAAATAAGTGCAGAATGGAACATCACATAGTGAAAAGTGCCATGAAGAAAACGAAACAGGAGAGGGGACAGGGAGTGACAGGGAGTGTTATTTTAGGTAGGGTCGTCAGAAAAGGCCTCTCTGAGGAGTGGTATTTTATGAGAGGCCTGAATGAAGTGAGGGCATGAGCCATTTATTGGATGTGTGAAAGAACATTCTGGACAGATGGAATAGCATGTAGAGTATGTGGGAACAAAAGGGTAGCGTTTGAAGGTTTTAAGTAATAGATTTAAATTAGATGAAAATGCTAGCAAAATGCTTAGTACAGTGCCAGGCGCAGCATCACTGCTCAATTTTGACATGCTATTACTATTATTGAAGTGCCGTGATTAGACTGGAGGTTAGAGAAGGCCCTTTCCATTGCAGAAGGATGAGAGATGAGGGGAGTCGAGACCAGCAAGAAGGATGGGTGCTTGGATTGGAGTAGTGGCAGTGGGGTTTCAGTTTAGAGTTGAGACAATTCTAAAGAATTTTTTTCCATTTTCCCAAGTGTTTTCTGGACAGCCCTTGAGACCTGGTCTCAGAGCCAGCAGTTTAGCTGATAGTCATCATCCATCTTCATCACCATTAGCAAGCGCACACAAAGTTTAGCCCTTCCAAAAGAGGGAGCTTCTTCAAGGACTGAGGAAGTACTCAGAAAACAAGCTGGACCATAGTGCATCCTTTGTTTGTTGGGAGTTTAGAGCAAACAGCATCTTGGCAGGGTGTTTTAGCTAAATGCCCAAACGATCAGCTAATTACTTGGGTCTGAACACAGCTGAACAAATCCACCTTCCCAAATCACTGCCAGAGGTTTGAGCAACTTTATCCTGGCTGGATTTCAGTACCACACACCAAGAACCATATGACTGGGCCAGGAAGGACATTTCACACTTACCTGCTTCCTTCTGTTAAAAAATACTACAGTACAATTCCTTTTCCTATGTACAGATTTTGTGGGAGATAGAGAAATATGATGAAATATTCAGCCTCACTAGAAATCAGAACTATGCAAATATAAATGGAAATGAGAAATCATGTGTTATCCACCAAGTTGGCAAACATTAAAAGGATTGATAATGTCTAGTATTGGGGAGAGTGGAGGAAATTAGCACTGTTGTACATCCTCGGTGGGAGTATTAATTGGCAAAGACATTTTGGAGGGCAATTTGGCAGCTTCTAGCAACATTTAAAATGGTCATCCAGCAAGCCCTTTTCCAAGCCAGCCTCTAGAAGGAAGCTGTATCCCATAGGTATATTTGCACATGTGTGTATATGTACGAATATATATATATATACACACACACACACACACACACACACAAGTACACACACATATATGTATACACACATGCACATGTATAGTGAAAAATGCAATTGATTTAAATATCCATCCATAAAGAAGTGGTTAGATAAGTAAATTATGACATGCCTATACAACGAAGTCCTTGGTATATAGTGCCAGGGAAAGATGTCCAAGATATACTATCATGAAATAAAAGCAAACTCTGAATAGAATGTAAGATAGAATCTCACTAATATATAAAAGAAGGAAATCTATACATGTTAATTTATGCAGATAAAGACTTTTCTAGGTCTGAAAGAACACACTTCAACTTCTAACTCCAACTACTCCCTAGGGAGGGGAGTAGGACGAGGGAAGAGTGGTTTTCTGTATATACCTCTAATTTAGCACTCATGCATTATATGTGCATTTAAAGGTAATTTTATTTAAAAAAAAACAGAAAATGAGGGACATTGCGGCATTTGTATTTCATGTACTTCATCTACCTCCTCTTCACCACCCATCACAACTCTGATCATCACTTTCAAAGCCCTGAGCCTTTTCTCTTTCTTGGCACATGGTAAACCCTGAATCTGAAGCATGCTCTTATCGTGGCTGATAGCTCTGTCAGCTGTTAATTATTCATGCTAATGGAAGGGGCTGGAGGCATAGATAATGCAAAATCAAGAAGAGTAAATCTTTCAGAGTCTCAGTCTACTCCCCTCCTGTATCCTCTGGGAACACCTTGCATACTGTAGGTATTTACTCAGCAATAAATATTGATTGATATGGATTGATATTTGTCTCTGCAATTTCAAATCACTCACATTCTCAGACTTCTAGATACACACCCCTAGGCACTGTCCTTCTCAGGTCTTTACTGGCCATGCCCTGTTGGTGGGGCTTGATCCCTACAGGTGTTTCGACAAGTACCAGGTATGATTGAACAATGGGCAATTCTGAGCATGGATATAACAGAGATGTCATGAGTTCATTTTGTTATTTGCATGTTTTTGCATAAATTGATTGGTATGTATACTGGCAGCCTTGCCTCTTTAGTGGGTTTTCATCCAGCTTAAGCCCATAAAACACACACAAATCAAAACAATGATTTCATATCTATTGGAATGGCTAAAAAAAAAAAGAAAAAAAAAAACAGACTGACAACCTCAAATGTTGATGAGGATGTAGAGCGATTGAAAGTCATACATTGCTAGTGCGAATGTCAAATGGTACAACCACTTTGAAAAACTGGCAGTTTCTAATAATCATACCTTTAAACCTATGACCCAGAAATTCCATTCCCTGGTATTTACTCAATAGAAGTGAAAATACAGGTCCACGATAAGATTTGTACACAAATGTTCATGGCAGCTTATTTGTGATAGTCACAAATAAACAAATTAAATGTTCATCAACCGGCAAACAGACTAACAATTTGTGGTATAATTGTATAATGGAATACATTCAACAATAAAAGAGAAAAACTAATGATACATGCCACAACATGGATGAATCTCAACAACATTTTGTTGTGTAAAACAAGTCAGGCACAAAAAAGTATGCACTGCATGATTCCATTTTTATAAAGTTCCAGAACCAGCAAGACTACTCCATGGTTATGGAAGTCAGAAAGTGGCTGTTTATGGGAATGGGGAAATGGACTGGAAAGGAATATGAGATATCTTACTGGGGTTATGGAAATGTTCTAGATCTTGACAAAAGTCATCAAACTGGGCACATACTAAATGTATTGTTTGCTAGTACTGCCGTAAAAAAAAAATGCCACAGACTGGGTGGCTTAAACAACAAAAACTTACTGTCTCATAAATCTTGAGGTTGGAAGTCTAAGATCAAGGTGCTGGCGGGATTGGTTTCTTCTGAAGCCTTTGTCCTTGGCTTGCAAATGCTTACATTCTCACCATGTCCTCACATGGCCACCTTCTATCTGCTGTTATATATGTCCTAATCTACTCTTCTTATAAGGACATCATGATATTGAATTAGGGTACACCTTAACAATTCCATATTAGCTTAATTATTAATACCTTTTAAAGACCCTATCTCCAAATATAGTCACATTCTGAGATACTGAGGATTTGGGCTTCAACATGTGAATTGGGGGTTGGGGGGGAGTGTGACACAATTCAGCCCATAACAATAACTGTGTATTTTATTACAGTTATACCTTGGTGCTCAACTGCTTAGAAACTCGTCCAATTTGGTACTCGATGCATTTTGATGCAAATATTTTGTCCCAGTACTCATTTGTTTGGTACTCACTGCATCTCCCAGAACCAATTAACAATGATTAGTCAGGTACCACTGTATATGTAAATTATTCCTCAATAAAATAGAAATAAGGAACAAGGAGGTAAATTTTCCATATTCCTGCAGGTAGAGGGGAGCTGGACATTGGTGAACAGTGGGGATACCTGACATAAAATGTTAAAACCCTTTTCTCGTTTGCCCCAAGAATGCTCGCCAGGAGTGCTTGTGGCTGCAGTATTTACCCTGAGATAACTCACAGGTTACCATCGTAATTTTACCCCCAAATGTCCATGCTTTAAAATTTACCACATGAAAAAATATTTTTAACTACTGATCATCATATACAATTCTGTTATATTAGGATTAGAGACAAGTTCTATTTAGAAATAACTCCATGAACAGTTTTTATATTTTATTTTCATATTGAAAACCGTATTTATATAAAATTAAATAAATGCAGCAGTAAGCTGCACTTTCTTTTTTTCTAAACAGGAAAGGGGTTTAAAGAAACTGTAAGAGAGTTGCAATACCACAACAGCCAACATCTATTGAATGAGGCTCTTTACATGTATCAACTCATTTACTCTTTGCAACCGACCTATGAGGCATAGGCAGTATTAGTATCCTCATTTTACAGATGAGGAAACTAAAGCACAGAAAGGCTAAGTAGTTTACTTAAAATCACATGGCTAGAAAGAGACCAAGCCAGTACTTCAACCCATGCAGGCTGGTGCCAGAGCCTGCACAATCACCACACAATTCTGTGCCACTAACTAGAGAAGCAATCACTGATCGGTGAGTGCCTGTGAAAGCAGATGTGTCCAAAAATCATGGGGCTCTCCTAAAGCAGAGCAGAGGTATTTCAGGTTAGAGACTAAAGGAGTTTCCCAGGAGAAGTTTGCTGACCACTGTCTTGTGTAGCATAGTGCTTGGGACATAGTAGATTTTCAGCATTATTTCTGAACACACTTGACACATTTTTCTGCCGGCTGCATGCACATCCACTTCTCAAGTAATCTGGCACTTACCTATAACCAGGAAGTCCCTAAGAGTGTGTGTGAGTGTGTGTGTGTGTGTGTGTGTGTGTGTGTGTGTGTGTGTAAACTTTTCATTAAAATTATAACATGGAAAAGGGCAGAAATTCCCATCCCCTATAACCCTTTCCAGACATCATCCCTGCCACTAAGAATAGGTAACTACATCCTTATTTCTTTTAACAACATGGATTGGTTTTGCCATCTGTATTACTTTTACAGAGCTACTGTAAATAAGTACCACAGATCAGGTGGCTTAAAACAATAGAAACACTGTCTCACAGTTCTGGAGGCCACAAGTCCAAAATCAAGGTGTTAATAAGATCATGCTCCCTCTGAAACCTGTAGGAGAGGGTCTGTCTTTGCCTCTTCCTAGCTTTTGGTATTGACTGGCAATTGGTGTTCCTTGGTTTACAACTGTGTCATTCCAATCTCTGCCTCTGTTGTCACATGGCCTTCTCCCCTTATGTGTCCATGTCTCTGTGTCTTTTCTCCCCTTGTAAGGATACCACTCATATTGGACTAAGGGTTTACCCTATTCCAGTATGACCTCATCTTAGGTAATTATGTTTGCAAGCACCCTGTTTTCAAATAAAGCCACATTCTGAGGTATTAGGGGTTAAAACTTCAACATATCTTTTGGGAGGACACAATTCAACTCATAACACCATTCAAATACAAAGTGGAATCATACAATATGAACTCTTTTGTAACTAGTTTCTTTCACTCAATGTCATATTTGTGAGATTCCTTTGTATTGTAATATGTAATTGTATTTTGTTCAATCTCATTGCTCTATAGTATTCCATGTTGTGACTGTACCATCCATTCCACTGTTGATGTTTTGGTGAGTATTTGGTTAGTTTCCTGTCCTATGCTAGTATGGATAGTGTTGCTATGAATATATATATGAGGTTGGACAAGGTTATAACACCTTACCAAGTTGCTTGTACAGTGCTACCAACATAAGGGCACAGTGGCAAGTTCACAAACTTAATTGTCAGATTTTGGAGATGATGACAACTCTGGTGACTATTCCAGAGAGAGAGTTCCAAAGTTGCTCTGAAGGGTGGACTAGGCACTGGCATGAGTGCGTAGCTTCCAAGGGGCGTACTTCGAAGGTGACCATAGTGGTGATATTCAGCAATGACGTATGTAGCACTTTTTCTAGGATGAGTTTGCTAACTTAAATGCCTGGCATTTTATACACACACACACACACACACACACACACACACACACACACACATGCCTCCATAAATACCTCTATTTTTCATATTACTTGGTTAGATACTTTCTGGACAACCCTCGTATATGTGAGAGTGGAATTGCTAGATCACAAGGAAGGCATATGGTTAGCTCTCATAGGTACTGGAAAACAGTATTTCAAAGAGATTGACCAATTTCCCCTTCTACCTGCAATGCCTGAGAATTCTGGTTGCTGCCTCCCAGCACTTGGTATTGTCTTCCTCTTTCATTTTAGCTGTTCTGATGGGAGTGTATTGGCATCACATCAATATTTTAAATTTACTTCCTTTTGTTTTTCACTCCAGCATCCCATCTCTTTGCTCATCTTGTACACTTCCTGGTTTCTTCATTATTCATTATCATAACTAGCATCTAAAAATCTCTTCCTTATAGTCAGATGTCTTGATCTATAGGGAAACCAATGTCTTTCCCCATCTTGCATCCTCTTACAGAAGAATTTTTCTTACAACTATGAACTGCCTATGAACTCAGTCCCACTGCAGAAGAATCTATGGCTGTTTGTTGATTATTTTGTTGGATTTCTAAACCTTAAGTGTACAACTGCAGCAAACATGAAGTTGGAGAGTGAGATGCTTGCCCTCAACAAATTTACAGGGCTTATAGCACATGCAAATCTGCTTGTGGCAAAGTAAGTCCCCCTAATTTTGCTACATGAGTGTCTTTCTTATTGTATGATTGCTAAATGTATTTCATGGCGAAATTATGTTTGAGTGTCAGATCTCTAATGGAGATCAAGCAATTTCTGAACATAGTGGGTGACCAGTGCCTGTTCAAGTTCCCACCATCAGACCTGTCACTTAGAAGAAAAATTGGGTCTCTCAGACTGAAAACTGGAACCAGCCCTTTTCCTTCCTCCTGCTTGTACTCTCCCTCTAAGATGTAGCAGGATATAAGAAATTCAAGTTTACTGTAATTTTACAAGGCAAAATAGTATCCTGGAAAAGACATAGGCTGGTGGGTAGGGAGAATCACCTTAACTCCAACCCCTGTCCTGCCATTTGCTGGCTATGTGAGACTAGGGCAGGGAGCTGGTCAGATGAGCGTCCTTAAGGAAGTGCATGGCTCACCGACAGTAGAATGGATCAGGGCTTAAGATCAGAAGCCTACCTAGTGTGAACCAAAATGGGCTGTGGTCTTGGTGCATTCTGGGCTTGGTTCCTTCTTCCCCCTTCAAACGTTCTGTAAAGTCTCTTGGGAGAGGCCAGTCTATCTGGGGTACTATCCAGATTTGGGTGGGAGATTTAAAGAGGAGCCCTCTTGCAGGGCTATCAATGTTCTACATGGTAACAAGTGCTGGCTTTTCAGCCCAGCTTTTCCTTCATCTTCAAGTGTCTTTTCTCAGAACTGTTAGAAAAGAAAGGGCAATTGCCTACCAGCTCAGTTTTAAACCTGTGTTGTTTTTAAAACTGGCCTCGAGCAAGTCAGACTCTTGATATTTGACATTTATTGAATGTCTCAGTGTATTCGTTATGATAGAGTTTATAAATAAATATGTCATAACCTAGCTCTACAAGTACTTTTTATTAAACATTTACCAAGAACCTTACACCTGTAAAGGGAATCTCAAAACCATCCACACCCATCATCACCACTAGGCTGACAGACGAGGACTGTCAAGCTTAAAGGTAAGTGGGATAAAGACTTTCCTCAACAGGCCCAACAAACGAATACCAGACCACAAATATTACAGAGTTATACTCTTTCTGCCATTTACCTTAGCTTTAGCTTTCCTGTCTGGAAACAGCTGGTTTGTGTGACTTACTTAGGTGGAATTTCCCCCATGTATTGTGTTCTTTTATTTATCTTCTGAAAATGAGAGAATAATTGAATTTGATGTGAAGCAGAATAGCAGGGCCCCTTCAGGGAGGCCAGCATTGGAAGGAGAGTTTGTGGGCTTTGTTTGAGGTATGGAGCCAGGAGGGAACTGTGGAAGGGGTAAAGTGAGGGAGAGAGGAACTACTTGTCCTCAAAGAGAACCTTACTTGGGCTCAGACAACATTTAGGCTTATCTGTGGCTTGTCTCAAATCCATGGAAATTTGATGACTACACAGAGAGCCTCCCTTGAGTGGAGGAAATGATAGAAGATTATTGGCATGTGGTAAGGTGAAGAATTAACAAATGGGTTAACTTTCAGTCTATAGACTGCCCACCTAGAAACAAGTCTACCGTAGAATATCAGGAGGAAAGGATAGAAAGCTACTTCATACTTCATATTTCTTACACATGTCAAGGTATCAACCTCAAAGTTGCCTGAAATCAGTGCCAGTTTTTTTCACTGACATTCTTGTGTAATTTATTCAGAGCTTAGTAGGCAAACTAAATTGTAAGTATATATTTTTTTATTTTCCCACATGGGAATAAATAGAGCCATTTTCATTTAAATAAATGTTTTCAAAAAGCATTTCTTCTTTTTTTAAAAGTAAATTGGTTTGTTCATCACTGCTGTACTCATTTCAGTGGAGTACAATGGCCTTTCTGGGCCTCCAGTATGATTACTGAAGCAAACCAAAACAACTTATATGTTCTGATTTGGTCACTGGTGGATGACATTGTTGCTCCCAATTCTTCACACCTCCCTATAGCCACACCTTTCGCCATGTGACTTTGCAGTGCTTCCCCTCCCATTGATATTGGAATTGGCCATGTGACTTGTTATGACCAATGGGATATTGGCAGATTTGATGCCAATAAACAATTAAAATGGGCTTGTGCTATTAGGCTTGCCTTCTCATGTGGTGATTGCTGTCCCTTATCCTGACCTAAGAATGAAAACACCTTGAACAGATCTAAGTGTCTTTCTGTAGCTTAACTTCAAATACAGCTTTATCTGCAGCTTAACATGGACTTGCCCAGCACAGCCTAGCCTGAGTCCACTGATCCACAGACACCTGCCCATCCATAAATGTGAGATCAAATGCCTATTTTGTTTGCCATTTAGTTTGAGGGCGTGTAGTATTAGTTGAATGCCACACAACTCTTTAAGCATTTATTTTTTCTTTTAACTCAATAATGCTATATGTGAGTACTACTATTATTCCCATTTTAAAGATGTGGAAACTGATTCTTAAGAGAGGTAATTAATTTGCTCAGGTTTGCATTGCTAAAAAACTGTGAGAATAGAAACTCGAACACAGGTGTGTGGGCTTCCAAGGCTTATGCTGTTTTCTTCATAAAGTACAAACCTATAGGGTGTGCATAAGGCAAGGGGGGACCAAATACCTTTGTCATTTCCTGCACAACTTAAACGGCACCAAACAGACTTCCTGTTTTTGTATTCCTAGACAATATGAGACCTTGATATTCTGAACTTCTCTTCCCTATTCTCCCCAGCAGATGGGTCCTGCTTTTAGAAAACTAGAGTTTAGAGTGCCATTGACTTCAAAGATTCGGGAAATTCCCTGGTGATATATTTGCTTACAGAACATTAGCCATTTACTTACCAAGAAATGTAGGAGGGTAAGAAGTTTATACCCTCTGGCAATTGAAGGTCTATTGCAAGTGATGACAAAGAACTTCTGAAGCCTTAATCCAAATCAGTGGAAAATCATGATTTGTTTTATAATATATTTCACTATAATTTTCTAGGAATGTTGGTATATGTAAAGCTACTTGGCTTTACTTTCACTGGCTTACAATGTGGGTTTTGGAAACAGATGACTGGATTTAATACTGACTTTGAGCAACTTGCTTAACCTTTTGTCCCTCAGTTTTTTCACCTATACAATGGAGATAATAATACTACCTCTTCTAGGGTGGTATGTGGATAAAATGAGATAATGCATATAAAGTACTTACTTAATACAGTATCTGGCTTTAAGTTGCCTTTGGCTACAAGTTACAGGGATCCTGAGTCAAAATGGCTTAAACAATTAGGAAATGTATTATGCCATATAGTGTAGTGAAGGAAAAGAGCTCCAGGTATGATTCTATTTGAGCTATGGTCCTGATCTTTCAGCATTCTCTTGACTTGGCTTTCTTTAGGCTGACCTCATGGAAGCAAGATAGCAGCTGGTTACACCTGGGCAGTGAGATTGCTTGTCCATAGCCATTGGAAGAGGAAGGCTAATGACTCCTAAATATGGAATGAAATTCCTTCCCTTTAAGCTCATCAGGCCAACCTGGGTTACCTGCTGAATCAATCATTGTTGTCAGAAAAGTGCTCCATGGTAACTGGCTTTAGTTTGGGTCTGTGAACCAATCAGGGGGAAAATGAATGGATTATGGTGACTGAGCCAAATGAGTCAGGATTAATCTTTGTTGCTGGAGGTAGGGGCATAGTTTGGGTGAAGAAGGCATGATTGTCTGAGTAAGATCAAGGTCTTGGTAGAAAAGAAGGGGAATAGATCTGGTGAAGGCATTCAACAGTGGTGTCCTCCACTGGCAGAAAGTAGCTGCTATTGCAACCATAGGGTTATTTTTTTTTAACAGTCACTTGTGTTTTATTGATAAGGCAACTACTATCTGGCCTTTAACTGTTCCCTAAAAGGCAAAATTGGGAACTTAGAGGTGACAAATGATTTGTATCAAAACTTTCTTTTATGTTTTCATGGAAATTAATCTACCAGGAAACTAACTCCAAAGAACTGTGAAGACTTGGAAGGTCTACACCCGAGTCTTCATGTTATGGCCACCTTGGACAGGCAAAGTTGATAATGCATAACAACTTTTTCCTCCTTGAGCCAAGTAATGTTTTCCTTCAAGAATATAATACTTTAACAGTTTTTGGGCAAAACTGTGGCACTCTGTGGCACATATCTATGGTTTCTGCCTATCCATCTATCTTTCCCCCTTTTCCACCTAACAGAACTTATATTTCCTATGGGAAACCTATACTGTATTACTTGGATGAAACAGACCACACACACACACACACACACACACACACACACACACACACACGAGGCAAGTTGACCATAAAACACATCATCCCTTCTTTTGAAGATTGGTTCTAGGACGGGCATATAACTTAAGCCCAGCCAATCATCCACTGTCTCCACTGAAAATTTAAACCTTGAGTTGAATGAGCAAGAGTCAAAGAAGCCACAGCTGAATTTTTACGTGTTCAAAGTCTGGAAAGTACACTTTATGCACTCCTTTTATTTATATCCAGAGCTAACATGGTTTCCATTGTTTCCAAGTTCTGATTGTCTTGATTATTCAGCTCTATGAGCTTCCCAGAATTTCTCTAATAAAAACTGTTACAGATTGAATTATGTCTCCCTAAAATTTATATTTTGAAATTTTAATCCCCAAGGTGACTAGGCTTTTAGGAGATAATTAAGGTTAAATGATGTCATATATATGGGGTACTAATCAAATAGGACTGGTGGCCTTATAACTGAGAGAGGAGAGATCTCTCTCTTCACACAATGCACTGAGGAAAGACCGTCTGAGTACACAAGGAGATGCTGGCCATATGCAAGGCAGGAAGAGTTCTCACCAGAACCAGCCACGCTGGCACCCTGATCACAGACTTCTAGCCTCCACAACCGTGAAAAAGGAATTTCTGTTGTTTAAGCCACCCAGTCTATGGTGTTTTATTATGACAGCCTGAGCAGACTAAGACAAATACTATTTATTTTCTTAAATGTCAATGTCTATTACTTGCCAACCAAATAATTCCTCATGTTAGAGTGACAAAGCAAGCTGGTGAAATTGTTACCCCTTGTATCTTCAGATATAAGCAATATACCAATCCGCACAAACCACTAGGTTTAATAGACAATAATTAGGCTATTGTGCTGTGGGGGCTACCTCTAATAGCTTTTCCTAAGGTTCTACAAGAAAGCTTATTCCATCTGGAAACCAAAAAGGAGTAGCATACACCTCTGGTAAGATATTCTGCCTAAAGTGGTCAGCAACACCAAATGGCTGAGAAACATGATCTAGAGTCTTAGTAGAAATGAAAAAGCCCTATTTTAAGCTAAAGTTAGAGCTCACTAAGGCTAGGAGGAGGAATGCACTGTAGGGGACAAGATCAGTTCCAGAAAGAAATCTGCAGAAAATTGGAAATTCTTGGCTCCTTCTGAATATCTGCAGATGAGTACTTTTTGCCTGACAAAGGTAATAATTATCCTCATTGTAATGAGTCATTTGTTCAAATTGAATGGGAGCTTTGAACTTGGAAGCAAGGGGCAGATTAACTGGGCTTCACAATCAGCCTGTTGTTTTTATTGTCCAAATGTGGAGGCCAAAATGGAAGCTGTTAAACTAAGAATGAGGGGTTACCTGCTGCACACTGAGCCTTATTATGAAAAATAAAATAAGCCACAAGGTTGGGATGCAGGTTCAAGCATTGTAACTCAAAAAGGACTTCAGGTTTGATTAGAGCCACCACTGAAGTGTGTAGTGGCACTCATTCAAGTATTGTTTTGCAGGGTGATGGGGGTTATCTATATACACAATTTAATTTTTAAAAAATGCTATAAAATTTATGGGCTCATGTGAGGAATAGTGATTAATTGATGAAGATTTAGAATCATGGGTATAGAAGAGGTATTATATATTTGCTTACTGTCCAATCAGTGCTTGTGAAGATTCTTTATAGTGTCCTGCCACTGTCTTTTCCTGTTTTGGGTCCAGAAACCATTCTTTGTGTTCTTTATTGCCAAATGTGTTATTCCTGGATAATTTCTTATAATATCTCTCACTACAGAAAAAAAAAAAAGGTAGCAATGCTGTTATTACTCATAATTCCATAGCTCTTTGGTACATCTTTGTATTGAAACTTTATAGACCTTCTTGTGTCTTTAATTCCCTTAAATAAGTGGAATACTGTTTATTCCACTTATTTAAGGCTGGTACATCACTCAAGATGCTTCATTATGCATAATGCCACTCACGAACACTGGCTTCCAATAACTCTCTCAAAGGTCATTACTGGGTTTCATTGATGATCATCACAAATGCAAGTCTTACTGAATTTGCAAGAAAATACAAATGATAATCTGTTGTCTGGTCATGTCAAATGTATTTTGGGGAATCTTATAATTTAAACTTTGAACAACATATCTTTCACCCATATCTTCCCTTGATCTCTTTAGGCTCTCAACATTGCCTTTCTAGAATGTTACCTCTTGATGTTGATCTTACCCCTGCTTTTTGCACATCACCACCAGTGGGGAGGATAAGTGAGGGGCCTGTGGGCAGATAGAAAAGAGCAGTTTCATTTGTGCATGGAATATCTATCCCTTGATTTGCATGGCTTAAACCATCCCAGGACAGCACAATGTTGCAGCAACTGAAGGCAAAAGAGAGCATAGATCAGAAACATATGCTGATTTTGCAATAGTCTAGGGAGCAACAGTCTAGGGAGCCCTTGGAGAACATGGGCATGCCCACTCCCAGAGAACAGAAGGTGAAGCCTAAGAAAGAGATAGGTGACCACTATGGATACCAGATTGAGGAGGGCAGTGGTGCTGTAGACCGGCGTTGGCACTGTAGACAGGACAAGGACAGGCTATAGCAGACACATGGCTGGTGCTCATGGCTGAAGCCCAAAGGTTAGCAGTGAACTGTTAGTAGCCCAGAGACCTGAACTCACCATGTCCTATGAAAATGAGAGGCAGCCAAAATCAGTACATCAGTACCCCATTCCAGCACTCCAGTTTTTGCAATCCTGCAAGAAAAATATTACGCTGGCCTGAAGAAAAGATCTGCTTGCCAGACTATCCTTCAGGAACCAGGCCTGGACCAATCACACAAGACAAAGGCCCAGAGTCCCTCAGAGCATCTGATCAACCTCTTTCAGCAGGTTGATAGGTGGGTAGATAGTCGGAAAGTGTTCCAATGTGAACAAACAAAAACCAAGGCCCATGTACATTCTAATCTGGACTCAGGGACCCTCATCCAGGCAGATGGTGCTGCCAACCCTGGAAGTAGGTCCCAGTCACTAAAATATAAAAAAAGCTGAGATAGGTGCTTCTGGTGACTAGGACCCATGCAGGACCAGGCTGGAGGGTACTGGTGCCCAAATAGTACTCTGGTCCAATTCAGGAATTGGAAGGATATTTAAAAATGTTCAAGGAAGGCATTCCAAAGCTATGGCCCCTTAAGGCACCAGAATCAGAAAAGGGGTCCTGCTTGCCTAGGTCTAAGGTCCACACTGGCATTGATTACTAACTAGTTCTGTCTTTAAGAAATCCAAAGGCTGGTCACTAATTAAGATTTTTAATGACACTGCATTTCTAAAGTACCCCCAAATTTGGGAAGCAAGGGTCTATGCCTGTTCAGTTCCTGCACAATCCCTGGCCCCTATAACTGTCCTGTTAGGCACAGAGATGCTGAATGAGTGTGTTCTCCAGAACAGAATTGTTTCTTATGCCCTCATTAAGAAAGGCCATAGAAGATAATGGTCAAGAGAAGTTCTCCCAGAGGTCACAACTCTGACAGCTCTATTATCATTCCACAGAGCATGGAGTTTTCCTGCCCACCTCCAAAAGGATATCTAGCATTAGCTATGGTCCTTGAATATGTTTCCTCCTCTCATCTTTCCAAAGGGGAGAAGCTTTTATTGTGTGATTTTTTTTGTTTTCCTTCATAACTGCATATGGGATATATTATAGGTGGTTACATTTCCCATTTAGATGTGGGGTCCTTACCCTGGGTCTGTAAATTTAAAGGGCTTTTGAAGTTGAATGGGAAAAACTCAAGTTTATTTTCACTAGTACCCAACTAAAATTTAGCTTTTTCTTCTAATGCCACTGCAGGCAAGAGGCTATAATAGTATTAGTGTAATAGTACTTGCCAGCAATGAATCACAGATACTTTCATATCATATGAGAGTTGTGGTAGATATCTCAAAATGTCATTCACAGACATCACTTTTGAAATTGTGGTAGTTATTAGACCCACCACTCTATCTTACCATTTAATACATAAATAAAGCAGTACATACATTTCTACATTATAAATTTGTTTTATAATGTTTTGCTAAATATATCTCAAGCATAATTTTATTTTATTCAGTTAGATACATGATTCTGAAAGGGCATTTATAGGCTTCACTAGACTGCTAGAAGAGTTCATAGTATAAGAAAATTTAAAGAAGCTGTGGTACATATACACAATGGAATATTACTCAGTTTTATAGAAGAGATGAAATATTGCCATTTGCAAGAACATGGATGGACCTGGAGATCATCATGCTTAGTGAAATAAGCCAGACAGAAAAAACAAAGAACTCTATGATATCACTTATATGCGGAATATAAAACTGAAAGCAACACAGGAAAAAAAAATCTCATGGACATAGTCAATAGTTTAGTGGTTACTTGGGGGCAAGGGGAGAGGGGGTGGGAGAGTAAGGAGGAGGTGGAAGAAGAGGGAAGGGGAGCCAAATATATGGTGATGAAAAGAGAACTGACGTTTTTCATCACATAGACGATGCAGTGTATAATTGTACACCTGGAACCTATGTAATTCTTGTTAACCAATGCTACCAATAAGTCTAACAATAAAAAAAAATATTTAACAAACCCTGATTTAGGAAGTGTCTGGCTTACAAAGAGTTACAATGAGATCTGTCTCAAGGAACAGAAATCTATGACTTAGAGTTGAACTGGGAATCTGGAAAAAACTTTGGTTTCTCATTCCTTGTGATAGGGATAAATAGATGTTTATTGTTTGTGGGATTTATTCATTTAATGGCATAAGGACATTTTTGACGTTATGTGTATGGATTCTGGGCTGCCAATGGGTGGAGTGGAGTGGAGTGTGTATACAAGTATGTTAATCGGGTGGACATGTGAGCTGGGATTGCTTAGTCAGAGCATTCCATCCTCCTAGCCAAAGTGATTGGTTCAGAGCAGGACATATGCTGCAAAATAGACCAATCAGAGTCTTCCCTGAGACATTTCCGCTGGAAAAATCTGGAGTCATCTCCTGATATTATGAGTCATAAGGATGAAAAACTGGAGCTGCTTGAAGCATTCTTTCCCAGCTCAGGGACAAAGCTGCTTTTAGTATTAAAGGAGGCCAAGAAACAAGAAACGAAGACAAGCAAAGAAAATGGTCAGAGAGAGAGAGAGAGAGAGAGAGAAAAGCCCCAATAAGTTTGGTTACTTAGACTAATAAATCCCCCTTGATTTCCTTTTCCTGACTTAAAAATGGTCTCTCACTTACATTGTGTGAGATAGTGAGAGGAAAGGAAGGAATGTGTGTGTCAGTGTGTTTGTGTATGTGTTTGTGTATGTGTGTGTATGTGTGTGTGTGTGTGTGTGTGTGTGTTATCTTAGAAAGCATTGAGACTGATTGAGATTTGGATTTCTGTGTAATTAGTAGTAAGGTGTCGTATTGTTTTTGTTTTGTTTTTATAGATGAAGAAAGCAAGACACAGCAATGATATAATCCTCCCACTGTCAGACAGGTAGAAAATGACAGTCAGGATTTTATCTATTTTATTCTCAAGCCCATATTTCATATGAAATCAAATGGGATAATGAGACAAAAAAAAGCATCTTTTAGTCCTTGGTTTCTCTAAACTTATCTGGTATTTGGCTTGGTGGGTGGGAGGTGGGTGGACAGGACATGGCAAGAAATTCTCTTGCTCAGGGATTCCTTACCATTTAAACTTCCTTCTTCCCTTCTGAATTTCTGTCCCAGCCTAGTGCTGGAAGGCCTAATCTTACAGCATCATGCTGTCATATGTCTTAAGGGCTTTGGAAGTCTAGGCTTTGTGACCTTTATGGCCCTCCTTTCAAAAATTAAAATAGTTTTCTCCAGTTATTTGCTCTATCATTTCTGCTTTAAGTCAATAAATGATGCTGGTTGAAGTGGAGGACTCCTTTGGGAACATGGTGATTTTGTTTGTTTGTTTGTTTAGTGTTCATCCCTTCCTTTCTTTCCTTCCTTTCCTTCTTTCTTTCCTTCCTTCCTTCTTTCTTTCCTTCCTTCCTTCCTTCCTTTCTTCCCTCCTGCTTGCTTTCCTTCCTGCCTCCATTTCAAGCTGTGAACTTGTTTATTTTTTTTTTCATTATGTTTTATCAGATATTTCTGTGTGTTTGTATTGGAAGCATGGTAAACACAGGCCTGTTAGTCCAGTCTGTCAAGTTATTAAAATGCCATATAGCTTCCCTGCCCCAACCTTCCAGGAGTTTCTTTATGATTCACTCAGAATGCCTTCATTCTGACTTTAAGGAATCCTAAATTTTGGGGGTTACAGATGTGATATGGGGGTGATGTGGAAAAAAAAACCATTGCACTGACCTGAGACGGCCTAGAAATAGATTCTGGTCCAGAGATGGTGAATCTGGTCCTGCCTTTATTTGAGAAATATTATATATATCAGATAAATCCTATCTGTTATGAGGATCCCTAATTAATGCATATGCTGATTTGTTCTTCTCTGCTGAGAACTTCAAATTAATGATTACTGGGTGTCACATATGTTATCTCTTATGTATCTTTAATAAAAATAACAATGGCTACAATTTACAGTAGCCTTACTTTGTTCAGGAGCCCTGCGCTAAGCCCTTTACATTCATTATTTCATTTACCCCTCCTACCACCCGATGAGGCAACTCTTGAGCATTATTTCTCTCATGAATAAAGGAAGGAACTGAGGCTTAAAGAATTTCAGTAAGTTTCTCAAGGTCACACTGCTAGAAAGAAGTAAGGCGGGTTTCACACCAAGGCTTGTTTGATTTCATAGCACTTAACCACTTGCCATCGTGCTGTTATGTTTTAATGTTAAGGGGAAGTGAGAAATTTAATAATAGAACTTGGATAAGGTGGCAATAAAAATGAGGTAGTGTTGTTGCATCACTCTTAAAACTACCCTTCTTTCAATCTCCCTGCCTTTACATTCCAGAGGTGCTTGGAATACTGATGGGGCTGAATAAGCAAGGAGGATATGACCAAGAAGGCAACAGACTGTTAATTCCAAGGTTGGCCTAGCCAATTAAGAGGTACTATTCCTCCCTCAAGGTACACCAAGTAACTATCAGAGAGCTTTAGGGTACTAATATGGAGGGGAAGGGACAGAGGAGAGGGAATGAGATGGACTGGAAATTCCTACTGGTCTAGCGGGCTGGACACCAACTAGCTCTGTGACCTTCTTAACTTCTCTGGGCTTAATTCTGTTTTGTGCCACATATGATGCTCTGATTTTAAGAGTGGGAAAACAGAGAAAAGTGTACTGGGTGACACAGGCAGATGACAAAAGTTTCTGAGACTGCTAGCCCTACATGGGTATTTACCTCCAACTATGTGTAGGCTAACCAGACATACCATTTTAAATGGGACAGAAAATAATGGTACTGTCCCATTTCAAATAGTATGGATGCCTATGGTCAGCCTACTGACACCTTGAATTTACCCCAGTGAGACTAGGCTGACCAGATGTACCATTTGAAACAGGACCATACTGTTGGTTTCTGTCCCTTTAAAAACAGTATGTATGGTCGGCCTAACTATATGTCATTTTCCCTCTGGCTCTCTGATGCTGCCTTGTGTCACCATATGGCTTCTCTTAACTGCTAGTGATTAGCTGTCAGCTATGTCTAACACTTAGCTCCAGCATGGTGGTGAGGAGCTCTGGCTCAAGAGTCAGATTATCTGGGCTCAAATTCTTACTCCCTTACATACTGTTTCTGTCTTAATTTTTCCATCTCTAAGACAAAAACGATAATGGTACATTCATCGTGAGGTTGTCTGAGGACTAAAGGATACAGTTATGTAAAATGTTCATCCTATTTTCCTCAGTGCTAGGCACATGGACCTACTCCTTAAATGTTAGCAATTAATAACAGTTATTAAGCTGAAATCATCAAGCATTTGCTGAGTGCCTCCTAAGAGCAAGCCCCACAGGAGAGTGGTATGGGATACACAGCCATGGCTCCTAATAGCAGAGTTGCTGATTGTGCTCACCAGAAATGGATACTGAGATGGAGTTTGGGGCATGAGATGTCTATTGGGGATCAATGCCTATGAAGAGAAGTTGAATGCAAGATGATACAGAAGAACAAGTGGAACTGTGATTCATGCCTGACAACACCTCAGCCATTCCAGCAGGGAGCTCTGGAATGAGGATTGTCCCTGAGAGTATCTCATGTCAGATCAAAATGTCCAGGCTTTTATATTCCTGCTTCACTTACTCACCATATGTGGGCCATCCTGGAAAGAACATGACCTTGTGCAAGGCAGCTCTTAGCAGCTCAGGCAGACCCTGAAGGAACTGATACCTAAAGGCTGTCTATGGGGCTGGACAACAAGTCCTCCCTTGAAGAAGGATCTGGGCAGTGCAATTGAGTGTCCACCATGCTCAAGGAGTTTATAAATGACTGAGGACGTAGGTAAAGAACTAACACAGGTTACAGATTGTCCAGGAAGAAGTTCTTAGAGCTTGGATGAAACAAAGACAGCTTTGCTATAAAGGAGAACTCTGGTCCTTTTATACAATAAATGGAAAAATAGGAGATCTGTGTTTCATGCCAGGTTGGAGGGGTGCCCAGGGAAGACCTACATAGGGAAGCTAAGCCCAGAAACCTGAGGTCCTGGGAGGCTGGGAAAAGAAAAATCCAAGGCAAGCAGGCCTCATATCCAGACTAATACAAAGAACATGAATGGGTGCCAGCTGCTTGGCACACTGGTGAGGCTGAAGGCCCCGAGACTGGACATGGGCCCAATTAGGTAAAGGCCCAATTAAATACGTGTTATTATGAAGAATCCAAATACATTCTACAGCCCCCATAAAATATCTGTGAGTAAAAGTGAAGCCAAATTCCATAGAGTAAAACCATACAAATGGCTCCAATCTCTGTCACCCTATTCAATGTGTCTTATAATCCACCTACCACACTTCGTCCTGTATTATCTATGCATCATGGTATTAATGACCATGGTGATCTCAGCATTAAAATGGTCCGTTTTTTTGTTTTATTGGGGGGGGGTTGTTTGTTTCTTTTTTTACTGTTAGACTTACTGGGGTGACATTGGTTAACAAGAATTACATAAGTTCACCATATATTTGGTTTCCCCTCCCTCTTTTCCTACCCCCTCCCTCCTCTCCCACCTATTCCCCTTTTGCCCACTAAACTATTGATTGTGTCTATGAGTTTTTTGTTTTTCTTTGTTGGTTTCAGTTTTATATTCCACATATGGTTCTTGACTTTTACTGAGTTATTTCGTTAAGCATGAAGATCTCCAGGTCCATCCATTTTGCTGCAAATGATTGTATTTCATCTTTTCTTATAGCTGAGTAATATTCCACTGTGTTTATGTACCAGAGCTTCCTTATCCAGTCATCTATTGAAGAGCACTTTGGTTGCTTCCATGTCTTGGCCACTGTGAGCAGGAGGTACATAAGTCTTTGCAGACTAAGGTTTTTAAATTTTGGGGGTAGATACCCAGAAAGAGGATTGCGAGGTGAACTGTCACCATATACTAAAATTAATTCAAAATGGATTAAAGACCTCCACATAAGACCCAAAACAATAAACTGTCTAGAAAAAAACATTGGTATCAAACTTATAGACCTCAGGCTCAAGGAGGACTTCATGAAACTGACCTCAGAGGCAAGGTAAGTAAAAGCAAAAATAAATAAATGGAACTATATCAAACTAAAAATCTTTTGCACAATAAAAACAATTAACAAAGCAAAGAGATGGTCAACCAAAGAGGAGAAAATAATTGCAAACAACACATCTGATTAAGGTTCTAATATATAAAAAATATAAAAAACCAGTGTGACTCAACAACAAAAAAGGAAACAATGCAATTAAAAAGTGAGCAGAGAACCTGAAAATGGTCCATTTTTGGTGAATGTGCTGAGTGAAAGGAGGGGTATTTTTCCATGTTGGCCCTCTTATAAGTTTGCAGAGGCAGGCCAGAAGCGTGTTGATGAAAGTCTTGCAGGCCCCAACAAGGAGGGTGCATTTGCTTTGGCAAGAAATATGGAGTCATTAAAGACTTGGTGATCTGCAGAGTGAAAATAAATGAAATAGAGTCTAAAAATAACAATAGAAAAGTTCAATGAAACCAAGAGCTTCTTCTTTGAAAAGATAACACTGATAAAACTTTAACTAGACTCATCAAGAAAAAAAGAGAAAGGATCCAAACAAATAAAATCAGAGATAAAAGAGAAGTGACAACTGACAGCACAGAAATACAAAGGATTATAAAAAAATACTATGAACAATTAATCCCCCTAAATTCAATGGATCTGGAAGAAATTCCTAGAAACATACAATTTTTCAAGATTGAATCAAGAAGAAACAGAAAATCTGAACAGACTAATTACTCCTAATGAAATTGAATCAGTAATCAGAAAATTCCTCACAAACAAAAGTCCTGGTTTCACAGGTGAATTTTACCAAACATTCAAAGAAGAATTAACACCTATCCTTCTCAAACTATTCCAAAAAATTCAAGAGGATAGATGGCTCTCAACCTCATTTTACGAGGCCACCATTACCCTGGTTTCAAAGCCAGATGAAGACAAAACAAAAACAAAACAAACAAACAAAAAGTCATGAACAACAAAAAAACTATGGCTCATATCCCTGATGAACATAGATACAAAAATTCTCAACAAAATATTAGCAAACTGAATTCAGCAATACATTTAAAAGATCATACACTGTGATCAAGTGGGATTTATTACTGGGATGCAAGGTTGTTTCAATATCCTCAAATAAATTAGCATGATACACCACATAAACAAAATAAAGGATAAAAATCATGTGACATTATCAGTAGATGCAGAAAAAGCATTTGACAAAATTCAGCATCCATCTAGATAAAAACTCTCAGTAAATTGGGAATAGAGGAAACATACCTCAATATAATAAAAACCATATAAGACAAGCCTACAGCTAACATCATACTCATATTCAATGGTGAAAAATTAAAAGAGCTTTTCTTAAGACCAGGAACAACACAAGGATGTCCACTTTCACCACTTTTATTGAACATAGGACTGGACATCCTATCCACAGCAATCAGACAACAAAAAGAATTGTAAACCATCCAAATTGTAAAGGAAGAAGTAAAACTGTCATTATTTGCAGATGACATGATATTCTATATAGAGAACCCAAAGATTTAAACAAAAGAACTATTAGAACTGATCAATGAATTCAGTAAAGTAGCAGGATACACAATATTTAGAAGTTAGTTGCATTTCATACACCAATAACAAATTATTAGAAAGAGAAATTAAGGAAAATAATGTCATTTATGATTGCATCAAAACAAATACCCAAGAATAAATTTGACCAAAGAGGTAAAAAAGACTTGTACTTGGAAAATCATAAGACATAGAAGAAAGAAAATGAAGATATAAATAAATGGAAGTAAATGCTATGCTCATGAATAGAAATTATTAAGGGATTAGGTAGTACAAATTGGTAATCACAAAATAGTCACAAGGATGTTAAATATCATATGGAGAACATAGTTAATAATGTAAAAATTATGTATGGTGTCAGATGGGCACTAAATTTATCAGGGGGAGCACTTTATAAATTATATAAATGTCTACCCACTGAACTCTACACCTGAAAATAATATAAAATAATATTGAATGTCAACTATAATTTAAAAATATATACCGAGGGTGCCAAAAAAAGTATATGCACTTTAAGAGATGTCAATGTTGCTCAAGTAGTACTTCATAATCAGAAGTGTCTGGATGCTGATGGTAACCACTTTGAGCACCTCTTGTAATTGCAGAAATCAAATGTGACATGTATTTATTTTTTGTTATTGGTATATATTGATTATTACAATTTCAATACAGTTTTTGCCTTTCTTAAAATGCGTATACATATTTTTGGCACTCCCTGTATAAAATCACTGGATGTAGAGTACGGCATATACGAGGGCTTTCTGGAAAAAATCCAGCCACAAATGCTTCTATTTTTCATCAATGAATAGCAACTTTTGGTGGGATTGTGAATTGGAGCAGCCACTATGGAAAACAGTATAAAGGTTCCTCAAAAAACCTAAAAATAAAACTACCTTATGAACCAGCAATTCCACTTCTGGTTATTTATACAAAGAAATCCAAAACACTAAATTAGAAAAATGCATACACCCCTATTTCATTGCAGTGTTATTACAATAGCTAAGATATGGAAGCAACCTAAGTGTCAATTGATGGACAATTGGATAAAGAAGAGGTGGTACAGATATACAATGGAATATTACTCAGCCATTAAAAAAGAATAAAATATAACCATTTGCAACAACATGAATGGACCTGGAAGGAATTATTCTAAGTGAAATAAGTCAGAGAGAGACAAGTACCATATGATCTCACTTGGATGGAGAATATAAATAAAATAAAACAAAAATAGACTCATAGATGCAGGGAACAAGCTGATGGTGGCCGGGTAAAAGGAGGGCTAAGGGATGAGGTAAAAAAGGTAAGGGATTAAGAAATACAAATAGTAGTTATATTATAAAATAGTCTTTGCCATGTAAAGTAAAGCATATAGGGAATGCAGTCAATAATGTGGTAATATCTATCTTGCCAGATGGGTACAGGACTAGTCAGGGGGATAACTTCGTAAATTATATAAATGTCGAAGCACTATGCTGTACACCAGAAACTAATATAAAATAATATTGAATGTCAACTGTAACTGAAAAATTAAAAAAGGAGGGGGAAAGGTAAAGGGGAATAAAAGGTTCAAATTTCCAGGTATAAAACAAATAAGTCATGGGGATGGAATGTACAGCACAGGGAATATAGTCAATAATATTGTGATAGCGTGGTGCAGTGTCAGATGGTTGCTGGACTTATCATGGTGATCACTTCTTTAAGTATATAAATGTTGAACAAGTATCGTGTACATCTGAAACTAATATAATATTGTATGTTAGCAACATTTTAATAAAAATCCTTTTTTAAAAAAACCTTAAGGAAAGAAGATGGAAAAAAAAGAAAACTTGGTGACCTGGGAAATGTTGGAGAGATTAGACCTGGGTTTTAGCAGGACCCATTTGCTAAGAGTACACTAGATTTTCCTGAACAGTGGGAGGTGGGAGGTGTACGAAGGCTGTCCTGAAAAAATCCAGCCCTAAATGCATCTAATTTTTATATTACATGGCTGGATACTTTCTGGACAGCCCTTGTACACTTAATGCCCTCAGGCTTATTGTCTTAGTCAAGGAGGTGAAGGAAAGGAGGCTGAGCTAGAGGGTGGCAATAGGGAGAAGGGTTGGGGATGAGAGATAATGCCAAGCCTTCACATTTCTGAACTTGACAAAATGGTGGGTCCCTCTAACAGCAGTGGGGGGTCTGCGGGGGGGGAAGGTAGCTGGAGAGAGAGTGAACGAGCACTTCTTTTGGTTGTGACACATTAATAGGAGGAAAATTTTGGATATTTTAGGCATCACCGAGGTTGAGTGCCTAGAAGCAGACCCTGAGAGGAGGCTTTGTATGTGAATGACTTAGTAAGGAAGTGCTTCCGGGGGAGACCTACAAGGGAGAAGGGGGAGCAGGAAAACAAAAACGGAAGGGAAGAAGCCAAGAAGGGTACTCAGTCAGCTAAGTCCCTGCCTGGACTGACCCACAGGCAGCTCTGAAGGGTAGCTGTGCGTCCTACTGGGCTCACCCCAGCTAAGAGAGCTGGGTTTTCACACTCCTGTCCCCACCCAGCTATGACTAAGAGTCACCAAGGGGTAAGTCAATTCCCAGGCACTTCAGCTACCTGCACAGACACACAAAGTGGCACCCTTCTCTTAGTCTGAAGGTTGGCCTCCCAAAGCAAAGTATAAGTGTGAGGTGTTAAAAGGAAAAGGGCAGTGAGAAAGCAGGATGCACACACACAGGGTCAAAAGGGATCTACGGGAAACTGGGTGGGGTGCCAACAATGTTGTTGTCACAAGAGCACTGTCTTCAGAAAGAACAGTGGCTTGCCTTCAAGTGTTCTCACCAGGCTGATCCACATTCTCTTTCAGCTATCTGCTGCTTCAAAGAATAGAGTTGGGAATCCCTGGCCAGTGCCTTTTCCATAGAAAATGGGAAGCCAGAAAGAGCTTTTCTTGATGCAGAGCACCCAAAGGGCTGCGATGTGCCCTGGCTGTTGTCATATCCCTGATGCTCTGTCTTAGGGGTAGGCCACCATCCAGGCCTGCAGCTCATTATCAACCTCAGTGCCGTGGCTTCTGAGCTGGCCATGAGCGCCTTGGTCTCCTGGCAACCCTCTCTAAGGCAGTGGCTTGTAAGCAGTTGGGAGACTGTCTCAGGCTGGCTGGCTGATGCTCCCAGACCATTAGAGGCTTGCTGGAAGGAGAGTTAAGAAGGGAAGACAGACATACCACAATCACAAGTGAATTGCTTTGACCTGGAGTAGCTGATCTTGAACTCCAAAGTGAATTAAGCCGGGACCCTGTGGAGAAAGAGGGAGTAAGGATGCCTCCTCCTGTCTTGCAAACAGAGAAAGAAAGCAATGGGAATACAAAGCGAGACTAAAGAGCCTTCTCCTGAGATCCTTCTGCTTATTCAGGCCTGTGCTTTGAGTGTTGGGCAAAGTGCAGGGCGAGAGCCTCTGGTCTGGAAAGTTAATTCCTAAAACAAAGGGAATGGTGGGGATCTGCTCAGATCTTTGGAAGCCTTCTGTTCTGACAAGTCCATGTCTAAGCCATACCAGTTGTGAAATATTTTGCACTCCACCCTTGATTATATTCACTCCTTACCCCAACTTTTCCATTGCCCTTTCCTATTCTCTCAGCATGCCTCTGCACTCATCACTCCTAGGGAGGGAGGAAAACAGGCCTGCCTTTGCTCTCAGCTTCTAAGCAGCAAACAAGAGAACAGTAGAAGCTGTAGCCAGCTGTCTTTCCCCAAAAGTCCCACCACCATTTCTCTGTCCCCCTTCCTGTCAGAAAGCAATGCATGGTGTGCTCCGTAGCTACCCATCTGTGGGGCTGCTTCCCTCCCCCTGGGGCTCGCCCTGAGCAAAGTCGTCAAGGTGACGCCTTCTCCGCGCGTGAACCATGCCAGCATCTCTCAACCCCCCTATTTATTCCTGTTTTTCTCAGGTTTGGCATCCTTCCAATCCCACAGGAATTCAGCTGATAAATGAATTCATACTCAAAGGTTATTGACTTAATTTGTCACCCCCGTCCAGGAGCTATTTGCACTGAAAAGAGATCCACCAGGGAGAGGGCAATGTTTAACTGCAAAGAATGCCTTTCTAATGGGGGGAGGGGCTGTTCAGGCAGTGTGGCCTTTGGGCAGCCCCTTCAGATCCCCACCGAGATGACAGCAAATTCTGGCTGCAGGGATTTCCCAATTTTAGTGTGCACTGGAGTGACCTGAGGTGTTTGTGGAAAACTGAAGATTCCTGGACCTCAGAGGATTGGTTTTGTAGGTCTGGATGGAGCCCAGGAATATGCATTTTAATCTGTGCATCCCTTTCTGATAGTCATCCTTGGACCATATTTGAAAAATGCTTGGGTATTAGTTTGCTTGAGCTGCCATAACAAAATACCACAGACCAGGTGGCTTAAACAACAGAAATGTATTTTCTCACAGTTCTGGAGGCTGAATGTCCAAGATTAAGCTGTGGGCATGTTTGGTTTCTCCTGAAGTCTCTCTCTTTGACTTGCAGATGGCTGCTTTTCGTTGTCCTCACACGGTGTTTTTGCACAACACTGGTGTGTCTCTGCATGTCCAAATTTTCTCATCTTATAAAGACAACAGCGATATTGGATTAGGGCCCACCCTATAGGCCTCATTTTAACTATCATCTTTTTAAAGACCCTATCTCCAAATGAGTCACATTCTGAGGTCTTTGGGAAGAAGGGGACAAAATTCAGCCCATAACAGGCATATAGAAACAACAAAAACAATTAAGGCATTTGTGAAGGGGCAGCAGAAACCACCAAATTCTCTCCTGTTGTCAGTAACTGCAAGAGAAAATATACCCAGAATGAAAGAAATGGTGCAGAAAGCACTAGGGATCTCAGTGAAGGGTAAGCTGCTGGGCCTTGTACAGCGCCTCCTGTTGGCACTGCTGGACACTGTTTAGACAACCACCTTGGCTCCCTCTCTACAATGGCCTTCCTTGTTGTTACTCATTTTAGATTTAGAAACAGCCTTTCTCCTTAGGAGACAACAGTCTTTGGCGACGGCACCACCGTGGCCGCCCGAGGCAGCCCTTTCCTCTGCCTAGATGTTTCTTTCCCCAGAAAGAAGCTAAGACCCTTCACCCTCCCCATTCATCATCACCACGGGCAATCTAATTACAGCCTTTTCTTAAAAGAGGAACTCATTTACAGTTGAGACTTCTTCCTTATGAAAATGTAACATCTTGAACTATGTTTTTATGGCTCCCTTTTTCAAAAATAAGAAAGGAAATTAATTAATTTCCTTGTACACGGGAAAGACTCACGAGGTCTTACGGGTTGTGCACAGAAAGCATTCTCTCTCTCTCCCCCCCCCCCACTCACTCACCCACCTCTCTTTTCCTCTCCCTCCCTCCTGCTGTGTGACAGTGAAATGCTAAAATGATTTTGGCAGGGGAATATTCTCAAAGGCTGTTTTTATTTCAGCGGCAGAAGAGTATCTCAGAGCGCAGGCTGCACCTCTGCCCTGTGGGGCTGTTTCTAATTGCACGAGGTGAGCTGTAGAAATCATTCCGCCAGCCGGGTGGGGAGAAAGCCGCAAGAAACCTAAGAAAGATAATCGTGTCTGCCACACTCCGCGCTCACCACTTAAAGGAATTAACTTGTTGGAATAAAATATTTCTATGGGTGCAGAAACTGTGCATTAGAATAATGAGGCTGACCCATTCCTTACACATTGCAATCACTGGGGTTTGTTTCTTCTCTCTCTAATCACAACACGCTATCTTCCTCCTTGCTCACACCTCTGTAGGCAAGACTGGCTGCGAATACTTTAGATTATCACCTTCTCGTTTTCAGTGTGAAATAATTGCCCAAGGATGGAATCTGACAAACAAGAATGCGGATTTCAAAAAGTCGCCCATTTGTTATTTAGGATAGCCTAAGTAAAATGGAGACAGGTGCGTAATGTCTCCTCAACTTCTCCTTTCCCCACCCTCGCCCATTTAGAAATTTTAATAACAGTGGGAATACTGATATGTTTAATTAAAACCTATACCATAGAGCAGCGTAAGGCTTTGAGGTTCAGGGGGTAAGCGTCCTCATGGGTTTCACTCTTGGCACTACCACTTACTGGCTGTGTGGCCTTGGGCAAATTATCTAACTTCTCTGTGCCTCAGTATTTTCATCTATAAAAATAAGATAATAATAATAATCGTGCTTTATTGAATGATGAGGATTGAATGAGTTAGTACATATAAAGTGCTTAGAACAATAATTGACATACAGTAAACACCCAGTATCAGCTTATTAATGATCTTGGAAAAGAAAGAGGGCATGTCTTCTTTCTCATCTTCAGAAATACAGGGTCTGGCACAAATAACACCTCTTTTTTCATGAGCTGGTAATCCATACCAACATCATAAGCATGTAATTCTGTAACAATATCATAACTACCTTAACATAACCACTTTAAAAAGGGCATTTACTTCTCCCAGACTCTGTATTTATTAAGCATTATGTTCAGGGTCAGGGACAAGGAAAAGTAATCAAGGCGCTTGTCCTCAAGGACCTCATAGTTAAGTGCACGTGCTAAATATATAAAGAACATACTACAATATAAGACAAATTTGACTAAATGCTGAGTAAGGATAATAGTAATATTGTTTGGGGCCATAAGAGGAGAAACACTTAATTGGAGAAGAAGATTGAAGATGGCATGATGAAGGAGGTGGCACTTGAGCTGGACCTTGCTAGAATAAAAGTTTTCTGTAAACAGAGAACAAAAGAAAGATGTTCCAGACAGTGGGAGAACTGGGGACACTGGCAAGGGGTGGGAGAGAGCACATGATACCTTTAGAGAAAGGTAAGGATGCCTGTGACATTGAGACAAAAACATGGAAGGGACCTGAGCTGGAACGATCATTAAAGGCCTCATCTGTCCTGCAGCAACCTGGCATGCTGAATTTTTATATCCAGATGAAAGAACTGGAAATGATATTGGAGTGTTACATGCTCCCCATATATTTTTTACCTGAAAGAATCTGAGAAAAAAAATAATGCTGAGTAAAGTCCTATATAGTTACCAACTACAGTTCAGCAGAAAGAGCCCCCCAGCTTTGCCCACACTGGTCATTTATTACGCCCAGAGAAATCTTTCTAGTCACCACAAAAGTGCAGCTACCTCTGGGGTACCATGCAGCCGCTATTTAACTGTCACGTAACATGACAATCGAGTGTCCTATTAGAGCTAAAATTTAATTGTGAAGACGGGTACCATATTTAACTGCAATCCTGGGGGGAATTTAGGTTGACAGGCTGTAATTACCCAAACTGGAACCTGGCCAGGACACACCTACTCTTTGCCAAAAGAGCTGTGGGGGTTTCAACCACTGCAGGCCTGGACTGAAGCTATCTTTCTGTGGGATGGGAAATTGGCACTTGCAGCCCCACAGCGCCCCCTAACAAAGCTTGGGGCAAGCACAGGCACTCTGGGGAGCAGGCCTTTTCTGACCCTCTGCACCGGCAGTCCCACCCATCAAGTCCCTCCAGGCCTCCACCTGGCTCCAATCTGTCACGGGTTATCAGAAACTTTCCATTTAAGGTGGCATGGCTGTGGGTCCTGCAATCAGGTTCTTCCTGGGTCTTATCTATGTCTGTCTGTCTGTTTGGCCTTTTCTGTGTGTCTCTCCCCGGATCCTGCTGTTTCTCTCTTATCACAAGGGACGTGCTTGTCCTGATAAAATAATTACCCACCAGAGCACAGTGGTTCTGATCACCAGCTGCTGTTTCTACATAGAGATCAATTAGAGGCATTTTCTCACTGGGGAAGTGGGCTGGTGGCTAGTTTATGAAAAACTCCATTAGGATTTTTACTGTGAAATGCATTATATGTGTACTTTGGTCTTCTGATGCAGTTGCTAAGAGAAAAAATATAAACTGAAACAAGAAGAGGTGGAAATGTGGCTTGCTGATTTCACTGAAGGGTTAAAGGGAGAAAGTTCTGGGCTGCAAGCAGCAGTGTGAATAAATGTGGTCTTAATTTAAGGTTATGGATTTTTTTTAAAAGCCTTGCTTTTTGTCTTCAGAAGTCTTTGCATTCATATCAGTTAAAAAATAATTTAGACAGAAAATAAATGTTGGAGCAAACTCAAATTATTATGTGCATTTTAAATAAACCTGTGTTTTCTGCTGCAGACATAGCATATGAATAATAACATTAAAAATGATCATGATAATTTGTCAACTGATGATCTTTTTCCTCAGACCTTCCAGGATGTTGGTTCCTGGCCTTGCTATTTAACTTAGTCGAGGACATGTCCTTCACATGGGGAGATGATGATAACAGCCCTTCCTCTGCAGGGTGGTAAGGTAGAAAAGCCCAGGGTTCTATTCCCAGCTCTGCCCTAATTAGTTGTGTGAATTTGGGCAAGTTGCTGAACATTTCAGGCCAGTTGTCAAAGGATGGAATGGTCTCTAAGGGGGTTCAGCAGAACCATAATGTGCGAAATGACAAGCAATGTAGTAATGTTACCTGGGAAGATTTTTTTTCCTTTTTTTTTTTTTTAAAGATAAAAGTTCTGAAAAGAGAAACAGATTCAAAAAGCAACTTCAACAAAGCAATTATTGGACAAGGCAAAGGAGGAAGTTAAATTAAGACTTTTAAAAATGTGTGGGATGCAGACATTCTTTCAAAAAATAAATAAAAGAATCATCAGATTTTTATGGAACCACAAAAGACCCTAAATTGCCAAAGCAATCCTACATAAGAAGAGTAAGGCTGGAGGCATCACACTTCCCAATTTCAATCTATACTACAAAGTGTCAATAATCAAGATAGCTTGGTATTGGCAGAAAAACAGACACACAGACAATGGAACAGAATCCAAAACCCAAAAGTATATGGAGATAATTTTTAACAAAGAAGTGAAAAATATAATGGGGAAAAGAAATCCTCTTCAGTAAATGGTGCTGGGAAAACTGGAAAACCACATGCAAAAGAATGAATCTGAACTGCAAACTGTCACTATATACAAAAGTTAACTCAAAATGGATTAAAGACCTCCACATAAGACCCAAAACAATAAACTGAATACAAGGAAACATCAGAACTAAACTTATAGACCTTGGGTTTAGGGAGGACTTTATGAACCTAACATCAAAGGCAAGGGAAGTAAAAGCAAAAATAAATGAAGGGGATTATATCAAACTAAAAAGCTTCTGTACAGCAAAGGAAACCATCAACAAAGCAATGAGAAAACCAACCTAATGGGAGGAAATATTTGCAAACAACACATCTGATAAGGAGCTAATATCTAAAATTTATAAAGAACTTGTATAACTCAACAACAACAACAACAAAAAACCCCAAACAACCCAATTAAAAAATAGGCAGATCTGAACAGACACTTCTCCTAAGAAGACATACAAATGACCAACATATACATGACAAAATGCTAAACTTCACTAGCTATTGGGGAAACACAAATCAAAACCACAATGAGATACCACCTCACACCTGTTAGAATGGCTGTTATCAACAAGACAAGGAATAACAAGTGCTGGGGAGGATGTGGAGAAAAAGGAGCCCCCATACATTGTTGACGGGAATGCAAACTGGTACAACCACTATGGAGGACAGTATGGAGGCTCCTCCAAAAAACTAAGAATAGAGTTGCCATGTGACCTGGCAATTCCATTTCTAAGCATGTAACCAAAAAATTGAAAAACCTTAATCCACAAAGTTATATGGATTCTAACGTTCACCACAGCACTATCCACAGTGACCAATCATGGAAACAGCCAAAGTGTCTTTTGATAGATGACCAGCTAAAGAAGCTGTGGTACATATACACAATGGAATATTACTCAGCTATAAGAAAAGAGGATATAGGGGCCATTTATGACAACATAGACAGACTGTGAGACCATCATGCAAAGCAAAATAAGCCAAACTAAAAAAACCAAGAACTACATGACTTCACTCACTTGTGGAACACAAAGGTGAAAGCAACAAAGAAACAAAACCTCATGGACACAACCAGTAGCTTAGTGGTTAGTGGTGTAGTGGTTATCTGAGTGTAAGAGGGGAGGGGTGGGAGAGAAGGCACAGGGTCTCAAATATATGGTGATGGAAAGAGAACTGACTCTGTGTGATCAACACATAATACAACACATAGATGATGTATTGTAGAACTATATACCTGGAGCCTGTGTAATTTTACTAATCAATGTCCCCCCAATAAATTTGACAATAAAATATTGATGTCTATGATTATTTTCTTCTTGGTTTCTAAAGACACACAGACGTACACACTTGGGAATACATTGGCCAGAGGGAAATCCACCTAAAATGCTAATTTTTGTGCTTCCCTGCAATGAGGTTTGCAAATGGTAGCAGCATCAGAATATTAGTAAGTTTAATTCTTCTAATAGTATAAAACTGTCCAGATACTGCCAGCATAACAATAACATGTAAGGTTGAACCATATGAAATCGTCATTTCTATTGGTCAAATAAATTTGCATATAAGAAATTTCATATGAAACAAACTAATATTGCGTATGTGCATATACTGGGCATGCCAAAAAATGTATACACATTTTAAGCAGTGTTATCTATGTATTACTTTCTGAAGTTGAATTGAATCAGGTAACGATGTGTAGTACAACGTTCACGCAAAAGATGGCATTAATCAAATGAAGGCTAGCGCCACCATGTGACAGGCAAGACAGTCAAAGAAAATAGCAGAAGCAAAATTGTCATTCCGAAGAATGCAAGACCATTTTAAAGTGGTATTTGAAATTCGAGGATGTTGTTTGTGTTTCCCTCATGTCCTCCTGACTTAACACCCCTTGACTTCTACATATGGGGGACCTTAAAGGATATGGTGTACTGTAGAAAACTGGCTACACTGATGGTACTCTGGGAAGAAATTAAAGAGGCATTTGCAGCGATACAAGTGGACAATTTGGTCACCGTTGCTCAAGCAGTAGTTTGCCATAATCAGAAGTGTCTGGATGCTGATAGTAATCACTTTGAGCACCACTTGTCATTGCAGAAGTGACACATGACTTGTATTCATCTTTTGTTATTGGTATATATTGAGTATTACAATTTTAATAGTTTTTCCTTTCTTAAAATGTGTATAAATTTTTGATACATTCTGTATAAATACATGGTATATATTATATTATACATTGTATATCAAAAGATACACATACAAGCATTTATATATATTTTAATAATAATAATATATCCTAGACAACTGTGATTCTACTATATTTTTGTTTTACTAGCAAATATTTTCTCAGTGAAAGAATAATACACTCTTCACATTCCTGTCCCAATACTAAGATGCCATAAGACTTATTAACAGAAGACACTTTGGCATACCAGGTTACACTTGTAAACATGAGTACAAGCCCAGATTTGGTCTTATAAGAATATAACCAGAAGAAGATGCATGGAAAAGTCACTTTGAGGTGCTAGCAGGGCTGCTGGCTCCCAACAAGACTGAAGGGTGCCCTGCACACTTGACGAGAGTAATCCCAGTGGAGTTAAGCTCAGTGTAAGGCTGACCAGATGTCCTGTTTTAAATAGGAGAAAAACCAATGATACTGTCCCATTTCAAATGGTACATATGATCAGCTTACTGACACCTTGAATTTAGCCCAGTGAGACTAGGCTGACCATATATATCATTTGAAATGGGACAGTACCATTGTTTTCTGTCCCATTAACAATGGGATGTCTGGTCAGCCTAGCCCAATGAGAGCTCTTTGCACTGTTTCCCTCAGAAGATTGAGATTATAATGTATGTCCCTGGGGAAAGATGTTTTTTAGCAGAGTTTATTGACAATTTTTTAATTAGCAATTTAAAAAATTAAAAATACAACGGTTTTACCCAATAATGATTTCAGGGACCACTAACATGATAAAATCTTTCAAGATATTTTCAAAAGAAAATGGTGAGGCTGCTAGGTATAGGATAGGGAAGCTTCCATGAATAAAGTAGGTGCACTTCAAAATGAGTAATAAAATAATTATTTCAGAGAGTAATGATTAAAAATACCACTGATCAAAAAATTTCACTTTCTTATTTTTATTTATATAGTTAATGCCTTTATTTGTTCCTTCTTCCACCTCCATAAAACAGTCAAAATAATCAGACCAAGTGCTCCCTAAAACACATTTTTTAATGGAGATAGTAATAAGTTTCCATTGTAAAAAAAAATAAATTATGAAAAAGTATAAAAGAAGACAATTAAAATCACCTGTAATCTTATCATTAAAGTATGATTGAAGAGCACTTTTACTCAGACATTTTTTTCTGCACGCACACACACACACACACACACACGCACACACTTTTTAAAATGGTCAAAAATCAAATCATTCCACACCTTCAGTTTTTCACCTGTTTTTTAGTGACATCTATATGTCATGACCACCTTTCCATATCAATAAGATATAGAGCTGTTCATCTTTTTAAAGTGACTACGTAGTATTCAACTATATGCTTAACCAATCAGGTATTAATACACATTTAGATAGCTTCCAGTTTTGCTACTATAAACTTCCCTGAGATAACCAATCTTATACACATCTTTGTGTACTTGTTTGATTATTCCTTAGGATTCATTCCTGGAGGTGGAATCTGTGAGTCAAAGACAAGGCTTTTGTTATGCATTGCCAACTTGCTCTCCAGGAAAGCTGTAACTGTTTCCTATTAGTGGTAAATGTAAATGCCCATTTCTCTTAATTTTGCTTGGAGATGATCAATATGTTTAATCTTTGCCAATCTGATAAATGAAAAATTATAATCTATAAATTTAGTCTCACTGATAATCCAAGAGATGACAAATAAAATAGGACCCTCTTCACTCTTCACACAGTCAACTTGTAGATCTTCTTTTGTGGATTGCCTTACTCATGCCTTTTGCCCATTTTTATATTTAGGTATCCTTCACTTTCTTATTGATTGTAAGTGTACTTCACATATTAAGGATAGTCTTCTTTCAATGCCATCTGCGTAAAATATTTTTTGCCCAGTTTTTCACTTGTCTTTTAATTATTTCTGGCTTTTTCTTTTTTTTTTTCAATGCCAAAGTTTTGCAATTTTATGCATTAAAGCAGTTACCCTTTTTCTTAGAGTTTCAGTCTTCAAGGTCACTTCAGAAAGGCAGCATATTCATCTACATGTTATTTTTCCAGTTATTCTGAGGTACACTATAGTTACAGCTCTCTTTTCCCTCCAAATCACGTTTCTTGTTACTTTCCAGAGGTTCTGGAATGAAAGCATAAGGGACCTTGGAATCAAGAGCAGAGGAAACATGACTATTAATAGTAACACTTGACATTTCTATTTTCAGTGTGCTATAGGATCACTAATTAGTCTCTACCTTAGATTAGCCCCAAGGGTCACCCTAGCTGCCATTCATTCACCCTACAGGACAATAAAGTACAGGACAGAGAAGCCTGTGAAATTCCATGTGGTGGGCAACACAATACTTGCCCAGGACTTAAATTCAGTTTCCCCATCTGTGCTTAAATCAAGATGAGGCAATTTCCTCATCATAGGCTGGCAGTTCCTAGGCCACACTCAGACCATCAAGATGAGTTCTCTCTGTGAAAAGCCACTGCTGGCCCTTCCCCCTCCCTAGAAAAGGGAAAATATATAATATATAGGAAGATTTGCAGTATAGGGTTTTCTGACTTTGACTTGGACCACAGAAGGGATTATACCACTTTTTAACTCACTGCTAATTTCTGACAATCAGGGTGTCTTCTGCAAGATTTAGGAAAGGCAAAGAAAAAGGAGGAAATGAGTAGACCAAAAATGCCTTCTAACTTGGTGTTTGGTGTGCTCCCAAGGCCACCTCCTGCAAAACTCATTTATATCACAAGGGTTGATTGCACTTCCCTTGCACTAGGCTGGGGGCTGAAAAAACCATAATGCTTTGCAGCTGCACCGGAGTCTAATGTGGACTGTTATGTGAACTGCATGGACAGTACAGGGCTCTATAGCAGCCCAGAGAAGCTTCCTGGAGGGCAGGCCACTCTGCTGAGATCTAATAGGTATACAGGAGTTCATCAGGAAAAGGACAATCTGTGAGGGTGAGAGAAATGAAGGCAACATGCAAACTTTGCAAAAGAGTGGAGTGGCCAAGAAGCCAGGAGAGCCAGATTCAGAAAAGATAAGGGCGTATATATAACAGTGCCTCTTACACTACCTTTGAAGGATTAGGGTTGCTTCCTCACATGTGTCTCAGATGGTATTTTTGTAATAAAATGTAACAAAATGGATTAACAAAAAATTAACAGATATTCAAAATACAAACTCTATTTTTATTATTAGATTCAGCAGACAAAAATAGTGTTGAATTGCCATGAAAGTTTATATTATTCTTAGTTTCTGTAGTTACCTCATTGTAGACCAGCAACGGTTTACCTATTGGTGTGGTGTCACAAAGCATGCTTTTTGAGCAGTGCTCAGCCAGAGCATTCCGGAAAGGGGATGGGGTTTGGCAGTATCAAATGCTGCCAAGGTGTTAAATAAAATGAGGTCTGGCAAGTGTCCTTTGCATGTAGCAACTAATAGGTAGCTGCAAAGAGCAGTTTCACTGGAGAGGCTGAGACAGAAGCCAGACCAGGCAGGATGAGGAGTTCACTAGCATTCATAGCCACTAAAATAATGTGGATACAGAGATGAACTAAAACATGAAATGCTTAGGCTTTACATTGATAAACTTCATCCTTGTTTACAAAATCACAGTTAATAAAATCTATTAAATAATCATTATAAATACTGATGCTTCTCAAAATGATGCAACTTTTTGGAGTCAATGAGTTCTGTTGAATCTGGCTGTGTATCTTCAAGATTTTACCCATTGCCTACAGCAAGGTGCCAGCAAAAACTTCAGTTGGATACAACTAGTAAGAAAAACCTATCCCCAAACACTTAAGAACCAGAAATTGCACCAAGATGTTACATGTTCACGGTATTGGTATAGAACCTACTTCATGGTCCACCTGGGAGAAAGAGGAAAGAATATGAAAGGCATGCTTGACCTGCTCTCAGCTTTAAGAAAGCCCTCCCCACCAAAAAAGGTGCTGGGAGAGTGGGAGTGGGGAACAAAGTTGTGGTTGTGATGCAACATGGGCAGAAGTTGAGGAGACTCTGCAGTGGGGTAATTTTTTCTTTTCTGCCCAAAACCCTCTGAAGTGTCAGGGATGCTGTTTGGATCATTGATCCTCATCCTTTTCCTTTCTCTAGCTAAGAAATTGACCTGTCGTTCTGTCTTTACAGTGGCTGATATCACAGCATCCAAATTCAGCAAATCATAAAGTGTTGCTGCAGGTCTTTCTCACATCCATTATGTATTATCTTTGAACATTACTCCTCACTTTAGATACCTTACTATGACTGTCTCCTGCATTTCCTTCTGGGCAGAATGAGCAGAGACGTGTACACACACACACACACACACACACACACACACACACACTCGTGCACGCATTATTCAGTCAGAGCAGAAGAAAGCAATTCAGTGGGCCCAGGTAAACAATGGATTGCCACGTGCTCTCTGCAGAATGGCTCCCTGATAATGGGGCAAGGGTTGAAGGCAGGGGCCGTTTCCTGTGGGTCCCCTTGTAGTTTCACACTGTTCTCTGCCCATTAAGTGAAACTGGAACAAGCCATTTGGGTGGTTGTAACCACATCTGGCTGAAGTGCCCAGCTGTTGCTCTTTCCTCTCTTTGGTTTTCAGTCTCTGTGATGTGGACTCATTATGGCTGTGATCGTTGCTGATGACATTAATGCACTGTGCTGCTTCTCCATTGCACGTGCCATCTGCTCCCATCAGCCCTGTGGGGTAAGTGGTAGGTAATTGTTTCCCATCGGTAGCCCAGTTTCTCAGATAAAGGATGTGAGATTCAAAAATAAAGACCCACTCTGAGTTGTTGCAATGAGGCCAATGTGGATCTGGGGCCAGGCACCCCATCTATCGTGAGTAGTGGGTGTGGCTGCTTTTTTCATAATTCAAGTCCAAGGAAAATTTGATTCATTAACAGTTGCTCTGGGAGAGGAGGAGGTTCATGGAGAACAGAAGCAAAAAAAAATAAATAAAATCCTTGAGAGTTCTTACAAACCACCAAGGTCAGTACAAAAGAGAAAAGGAGAGACAGAGACAGAAATTGGTCATTCATCAGCCAAGGCTCGCTAGTGGATGAGAATCAAAGGTAAGAGTCCTGTAGTTTCAGTGGTGGGAAATGGGCTTGTGCTCCATGCCCTCACCTTCTTAGCTATGGTTAGGTGTGACTTCAGCTTCCTCAGCAAGGACTAATGGTCCAGGGCAGAATAAAGAATGTGGGAGCAGGGAGCACTGGGCAGGGCTCAGAATGTGGGGAAGCAGAAAGGGAAAGATGAGACAATGCCATAGGAACCAAAAGGCTAGCTCACAGAAATTATAAGGGAGGTGGGGGTAAAAGTGATTTAGCTGCATCTTCCCAGACTCCCAAGATGACTGATAAAGCTTGCTACATATATAATATATATGAAATTGTATCCTGCAGTTCACTTTTAACCTGTTTCCCCTTGAGAACTGCCACAACAGCATCCTTGGTTTGAATTTCACCTCCCCTCAAAGCTCATTCCCATGTGGGGGAAGAAGAATCTTTCTTCAATCCTCAAGGTTCTTTCAGCTGGTTTAATAATCAAATCAATATGAGACAAATTAACAAGAGAAAATGACCACATTTAAATCACATACATATGTATGGAATCCCACATACATGAGAGAGTCAGAAACCCCACATACATGAAAGTATCAGAGACAGAAAAAGAAAATGGATATATGAGGGCTGTCCAGAAAGTATCCAGCTATGTAATATGACAAATAGAGGCATTTATGGCTGGATTTGTTTTTCTAGATGGCATTCATATATGACATTCTGCGCTAAGGATAAGGTAAGGCACCTTGGTAGGCTGACCAGATGTCCATTTTAAACAGGACAGGAAATAACAGTACTGTTCCACTTCCAACAGTACATGTAGTCAGCCTACAGACACTTTGATTTAGGCCAGTGAGACTAGTTGACCATAGGTGCTATATGAAATGGAACAGTGCCATTGTTTTCTGTCTCATTTGAAATGGTACATCTGGTCACCCTACACCTTGGGGCTTCAAAGGGGAGGAAGGTCATCCATAGGACTTATAAGAAGAACAGATGTTTAGTAATTAGAAGTTTGTCCTGCCCTATAGATAGGTCATAAAAGGTGATTTCTGTTGATAACTCTTACTATGAGCAAGACCCCCAATTTAAATTCTTTAAGAGAGAGGTAAACGTTTTTCTTGAACCCACAGGGTCTTGGTTGCCTTCAGCTCAAAATAATTCACATGCCAAAGTGGCACATCTTGGGGAGACATGTTCTGAACCCCTTCACCCACATAATCAGTCATTTATTCAACAAATATTTATGCACTCCAGCTGGAGACCAGGTGCCGTTCTCACTGAGAGGTTTCCATGGGCCTCAAGAGTAGAGCAGACCCAGATTTGCCATTTGCTGGTGCTGTCCTGTGCAAATCCATAACCCCTCTGAACTTTTCAGTTTCTGAATCTCTACAATGGGGTCACTGTACCAGTTTCATATGGTTGTCATAAAAATCAAGTGAGAGAATGCGTGGCTCAGACCAGAGGCAGAAAAAGCCCTCAATAAACACTGTGGGCTTAATACACACCAGACTGTCTCCTCCCATGACTTTTCATCCTTGTCCTTTCACACCTCCTCCACCAATCAGAGCCTGCTGCTGCATCTGCTGGCTCAGGGCCTGATTTTTTATCTCCCATACCCAACTGCTAGAACCCACTTCCAGGCAGGGTGGTAGCAGGACTTTTGTCCCACAGTTCCCTACCCTGTGCTCCTGAGTTAGGAGAAGGAAATTCCCTTACAACAGGCTTGCTCCAACTGCAGCCAATCCCGCTAATTGATTCATGTTATTTTATTTTCTGTACGGTGGTTAGGGCCTTAAGCAATTTTATGCAAATTTATTAACTTTATGCAAATGAGGGCATCCCTAGACTAATTGCACACAAAATGGGAAGCTTTCTGGGCACCTCCCCCATTTAAGTGTGCCCTGACTTCTTCTCATCCCTTAAATTATTCCCAAATTCCCTCATTCTTATAAGATCAGCAGCTGCCCCCTCCACCAGCCTCCCCACCTGCAGGCCTCTAAGCAGCCATTTTAGAATGTTTGAGGTACAGACTCAACGTTGTTTGTGAGGGCTGGTGGTTGCCTGGTTTCTTAGGAGACCATAGCCTTGGGGGACACTCCTCCCAGCTTGTTTTTATTTCATGTCATTTTGCATCCTACCCAGCTTCCTCTTCCAATCCTCCCAGGACCTGTAAGACCAGCCCAGAGCAGCCTGGAACCTGCCAGGGGCCTGACATGGCTTTTTTGGGTAAGAACAGGGCTGTGTGTGGCCCTCCCACGTCTGCGGGACTCCGTCACCAATCTTAGGACCATTCTTGGTCTCAGCACACTGACAACTTATCCTCTGGAAGATGTTGCCATGGATGGTCTCTAGAAGCAGAGTCTGACACAGGAATTTAGGTGCAAGTGACCTGCTGAGAAAAGGCTCTCAAAAGAAGCCTGTGAGGAAAGCAGGATAGGGCAAGAGGAAAGCTGAACAGATGTGGGTTAGCTAAAGTCTTGACTTAGCCTGATCCCTCAGGGAGTTCTGGAGTTGCCCACCTTGAAGCAAGGATGTAGGTTTTTGTATCTCCTAAATAAGAAAGGCATTGGCTGCTAGGAGCCCCAGGTGGTAGAAGTGATAATCTCCCAGGGATTTTGGTTCACGGGGGTTCCTATCTGAGAAGGGGTTGCCCAACACGCAGCGGCTGAGGGATAGGTGTCCCTGCCCAGGTGGGGCACCAACTGGCATCTCCTATATATTAATAAAATACTGGGTCACCGCTGCTGAGACCAAGGCCTTTACATTTCCTTTGGTTGGTTGTTTAACCCACAACTGAACTTCAACATTCCTGTAAAGCAGGCATGTAAACCATCCCCATTTTATGCATGTGATCTCTAGAGCTCAGGGCAAGTTACCACCTGCTTCCAAGGTCTTCTGACCCGTGAACCTCCTCGACAGAGGAGTGGATGAACTTGGACTCACTGACTTTCCTGAGGGCCTGTCTCAAGTGGCAGTGGGCCAGGACCTTTGTCTCAAACCATTCAGATGTCCAAAGTTACCATGCTGTACTTCAGAACTCACATACCTAGCTTTTCTCAAGATCACTCCTTCCCTTAATCTCCCTTTTGTATGGCTTCTTTTTACAAAATTCCTCATTGTGTGTGTGTGTGTGTGTGTGTGTGTGTGTGTGTGTGTAGGGGGTGCTGGAGGGTCACAGGAGTTACAGGGACAAGAAGCAGAGCCAAAGCTTGCCCATCTTCTCTCTCCTCCCTTTTTCCTGCCCCCTTCCTCTCCACTCTGTCCCATTCTCTTGCTCACTCCAACCCCTCCCTCTTTCCTTCATCTCCTTGTCTTCCTCTCTCTTACACCCTAGCTCCACTTCCACCCTCCCTCTCTTTCACCCCACTTTGTCTTCCTTTCTCCTCCTCCTTTCTCTCTCCCTTCTCACTCCCTTCCTTTCCTTTCCACACCTCCCTTCCCCCCATTCCCCTTTCCTTCTCTATCACCATTGTCCTTCCTTTCAGCACTGTCTCACCCCTTTCTCTCCCCTTCTCTTTCATCCCCTACCTCCACTTCCACCCCACTGCCTTCCTTCCCCCGTTCTCTTCTTCATTTTCTATTCTCCTCCTGCCGCCTTCCCTCCCTCACCCCCACCCCTGCCTCCTAGCAGGCTGCGACCCCCACCCCCCACCCCACTGCCGCCCTCACGAGAGCCAAAGCCTGGCCGAGCGTGGCGCGCTCTGCACTGCTCCGAAGAAGGCAGTCTCTCATCTCAAGGCGCTCCCAACCCCCTGCTTGCTACCAGAAGGGGGCACGATGCGAGACCCTGATGCCCGGGGGACCCTGCTTGGCGCTCCAAGGAGGTTGCGGGGGGCTGCCAGAAGCCCCAGTGGACCTGAAGGCCAAATCTGGATTGGCCTGGGCGTGGCAGTCTAGCTCGGGGGACGGCTCCGAGGTGGAGCTGGGGTGGAAGATACGGGCGGCTGGAGGAGACCAGTTTACGTTGACTCAGGGAGCAGCCTGCCGCCAGACAGCCGGGGCCAGGGAATGGCTCGGGGAGGAACACGTGATGGATCCACCGCGCTGATGCCGGCCCTCATGGGCCGCATATTCACCCTCCTTTGTCCGGGCAGCAAGGCCTGGAGCCGTGACTTCCTTAAGTTTCCCTCATACCTGCTGGCGCAGCGTCCTCCTTGCTCACTTCCTCTTCATCAGGCCTGCCATGGCCCACAGGGAACCGCTTTCCCCATTGCCCTTTCCCAGCTTCCCCTCTGCCCACGCTCCTGCAACCTCTTAATGGCTGGGTCTCAGCTTTCCTCCTTAACTCCCTCTCTCCCTTGAGAACCCTCTCCCCTTTGGTTTTTGAATTTTATTCCCTGGTTCTATGGTTAAAACTTGTCTGCTCAGATTCCACTATTATCTGTAAGAACATCTTATATCTCTGGAGCTCTCACAGTTTAAGAATTGCTCTCATATGAATTAGCTCACATTATTTATATGGGATACTCGTCACCATTAGCTCCATTTTACAGATGAAGAAAATGAGGCTGGAAGGGGATCAGAGTTCTGAGGACTCCCGCTGGCATAGGAGCTCCCAGGGCTGCCCTGTAAGAATGTTCAGGCTGTGTATTGCATAAGACCTCTACATTCAAAGGAGAACTATTCAGAAGTGAGCTATATGCTCACATACAAGGGGGGACCCAAAATTACCCAGAATTACCTTCTGGAGCTTGGGCCCCTTGCAATAGAGGCCACCCCTGTTAGGTGAGTGTTCTAGGAGCCCATCTGCATCCACATACCAGCTGGCAGTGTTGTGAGAGGCTGCATTCAGCTTCAGTGATTTTTATTTTGGAGACTCAACACGTTTGCCCATTTCATAGTGGGCAATTTACATGAACAACGTGTGTAGCATGATAACGCACCTGCCCACACCGCGCTGAGTGTTCAGCAGTTTTTGACCCAAAAGGGCATGACCCCCATGCCCCACCCTCCCTATTCACCAGATCTCACCCCCAGCAACTTTCTTTTTTGTTTCCCTAGATGAAAAAAAGTCCTCAAAGGGAAACATTTTGCCAATGTGGAAGAGGTGAAGCAAAAAACAGCAGAAGCACTAAGAGGCATCAAAATCAACGAGTTCAAAAACTGTTTTCACCAGTGAAAAAACACCTTGCTAGGTGTATTGTGTCAAGCAGAGAGTACTTTGAAGGTGATTGAAGTTTAAACATGTAAGAATAAATACACAACTTTTTATATGTACATTTTGGGTTTTTTGGGGTCCCCCCTCATATGAGAGTCCTCAAGCAGGCATGATGGTATTAGGCCTCCAGGCCAAGTCCTGAACATGCAGGGAACTGTGTGTCCTCCACGGCGCGCCCACAGCTGCCTATGGAATCCCACAGGACTCACATGTACTTCCACGTATATGAGAATGTGCAAATTATATGGGCAGAGCCTCAAGAAGTACACACACATCTCTGCTTGCCTTCTTGCATGATTGGGCTTCTTCACTCTTGCCCTTGGGCCTCTGCCATGAGAACGTAACTCAGGAAGCCTGCTGGAGAATGAGACAAGTGAAGCAGAGCTGCATTGGCTCTGTTGCTCCAGCTGAGGCCTCAGACGTTTGAAAGCCCAGCCCAATTTATCAAAGCCTCCTAGCCAACACCCAAGTGACCACAGGCACCTAAGCGAGTTCAGCCAAACCCAGCTCAGATCAGAAGCACACAGCCAGCCCAAAGACTCGTGAGAAAAAAATAGTCAGTTGTTGTTTTAAGGCACTGTGTTTCAGGGTAGTTAGTTACACAGTAATATCTGACAGATGTAAGTAGGAAGGAGAAACTCGGGCAAGAAGAAGCAGAAAGGTTTGCTGTCTTACTTTAAACAACAATTCAACAGTGTAGGGACAACAAAAGAATGAAGATTTGCAGTGGGTGGCTTGCTTGGTGTTTTCCAGCTTACCAAGAACCTTCACAAGCATTCCTCTTTGATTCTTAAAGCAAACATGAGTTTTTGTGAAGGGGAGGAGAGTAGGCAGCCATTTGACCCCATTTGTTAGATGAGAAAACTGAGTTTCAGGCAAGTTACTTGTATATGACTTGCCTGGCATCAGTAGTCAGTAAAAGAGAGAGCTAAGACTCCGGCCAGGTTCTGGCCCTGCACACTTGGCGTTGTCCTGTGCTAAGAAAAGATTTTATGAAAATGGGCTCATGGGAGAGCTGCTGCTGCTTGGAGCCAGGGAGATGGAGGTGGGAAAGCTCCCGACTGAGCATACTTTCTGGGGACAGGAGGGACAAGCGTGAACCAGAACTGAAGATTCAGATCCCCTGATGAAACAAGATCTCCTGCAGGGACTCTGATGGAAAGACAGTTAGACCTGTGGGCTCCCTGGGACTTATTTCTTAGGCTGAACCATGCCTCCTGCGAGGCAGCAACTGAGCCCCAGGCCATAGATGACCCACCCTCCTTCTGAGTGTACACAGGGCAACTGGCCAAGGGATATAATCATAATTATCAGATTTGACATTGCAATAGCACTTATCATGAGCTGAATCTCCCCATTTTACAGATGAGGAAACACAGGTATCTTTAATTTGAGTCACACAGCTGGTAAGTCATACAGACAGAATTCAAACACAGGATGTCTGGCTCCAGGATCTTGGCTCAGCCTTAACCACTGTACTGACAACCTCCCATGTTCAGTGTTTTGCTGCTCAAGATGCCCCATTGGCACAGAGAATGGATGAAGGAATTATCTGGAACCACTCTCTTAAAGCAGTAGCCAGTGAAGCAAAAGTAGATGTTAGCAGATGAGGAAAGAAGTCTTCCTGTAGACTCACTTAGCAGTTTGTTCTCATGATGATGCAGGTGGCTGAAAGCTACAGCCAGAGAGTATGGTGGCTGAGTTCTGGGTGCACCTTGGCTTCAGGGGACCCATCTTCCAGCTTTTGTCTGAGCTGAGAAGTGAGGCTGTGGGTTGCCTTCTCAGTGGAGGTGTATTTTTGTTGCTCAGAGTGTCAAAGGGAGCTGAACTGAAAAGGAAGGCCGGGATTGGAAAACCTCATGGCAGTTCTGGGATGGAGGAGGGAGAGGGAGGCCATTTTGGCCTAGGAATCATGAGGGAGACTTATCTACCGCTTTCTCAGGAAAGATGCCTTTGATTCCTGAGACCTCAGGAAAGAAGGAGGGCAGGGTGAAGAGGGGTGCTAAGAGGACATGAAGGGGCAGTTTAAGCACTAAATGAAGGCTTTGACTTGGACTTCCCAGCCAGTTGCCTAAGCATGAAACTGAGAAAAGAGGCAAGAGGGACCGGTTGTCATGTCCTAGAAAGACCCACATTACCTAAGTGTTTGTTCCCAAAGGCTTTGGTAAACCTCTCTGTGTGGTCCACCCCTACTCCCACTCCCTTGTTGCTGCCAAGTACGCTGGCCCACACTGCATTCTCATTATAAGGGCTGCCATCTGTATTGCAGGCAAGGGCGGGAGAGGTTCCTTCTCCCGCTGGAGTGCTGAGAAATTAGGTCCAGGGGCACATCAATCTCTTTCACAGCACAGTTATGTGCTAAGAACAGGCAGCTTCTGATAGGTAACCTGCCAGCAATGGGCAAAACAATTCTCTCGGATGCAAAATCTTGGGTATTGTAGACACATGCTTCGGGAAGACAGACTGAAGCCTAATTCTAGCAGACGTGCATCTCCATCTCTTCATCTTTGCTCTGCTTTGGCACAAACACTGGAGTTATTAGGGAAGTATAATAGTAAGATGACTCAGTGGTCTCTGCATGTCCCATTGTCAGGAACAGAAGAAAGCAGGGGACATTTGTGTTTGAGATTTCTGACCACTGTCTGGGAATTAGACTATTGCTGGAGCTTCCCAAGGTCGGAAGCCCAGTGGAATTTCTGTAATCCAGGAGCACCTCCTCAGCCTTTGTCCTGCCCCCTTCTGATGTGTGTAGGTGTCCTTTTCTAGAAGGAAACTTTTGCTGACCCTGCTCGTAGTTTTCTTTCAGGTAGTGCCTCCTCAGTCCCCATTTATTGGAAATATGAGGGGTGGAGTTTTAAAGGAAAGTGCAAGCTGGATCCTCCCCTCTCATGCAAGACTATGTTTGTATTAGAAGGCTGAGTCAGCCTGGCCAGAGCCCCCCTCCTTGAGGCCCCTTCTTATGCCAGCTTCTAAGCAGATTTATAATGAAATGCAAATGAGATTGAGGTTATCCAGGGTGAACGAGGCTGCTCTTTGCCCCTCCTTTCTCTGGAGGGGGGCTGCAAACTGTAGGTCTTAACCTTCTTCGAGAATTATTTTCTAGAGTGGATGAAGTCGATACAGGACAGGTATGGGAGAGGGAGAGGCCCTGGACGTCCATTCAAGCCCTGTGATTGTCATTCCTTACTGAAAAAGGAGTAAGAAAAAAGGGTTTCTGAATCTGATCAGAACACCTGTGTGCCCTTGAGATCTTTAGGAGGCTTCTGGAGTGGCCTCACCATTGCTGTGCACACAGTGTAGCCTCAGCATGAACTTCAGGCCCATTCCAGCCACCGTGCAGGAATGGAACTGGGCACAGCTGGAAAGGTATGTTTCACTGCCTCTCTGGCTGTGATGCTGTTTTAGTTTTCAGCTGTGTCTTTTCTTTTCCGCCCCCAAACATTAGCATATCTGTGGGCTCTCCTAAGCTGACATAATGAAGTCCAGTGACCTGGGAGCATCCACTCAGAACCACCATGGTCAGGACTAAAAGCCTCATGCTTTCTGTCCTGTGGTTGGCCACACTTCCTGAGTCCCAGGGCAGCCAGGCTCAGCTGACCTGCTTGCAGGAATAACGCAGCGCCACAGAACTCTGGCCTCCAGTCTGTGGGATTCCAGCAAGGTGCCATTTCCATATTCTCTGGCAATAACTAATTAGTGATTATAAAGCTCTTTGAAATATGAAGTGCTGCATGATAATATCTGTAATGAGCCTGATTTTTTTCCCTCTTGCATGCGAGGTGGGGGGAGTAGGTTTTACACCCATTAAGGGGAGTTGGGCTGCAAGGCAGCTTCCCTGCCCTGAGGGGCCTCAGAGTCCTGGTCTGATCCAGTGGTCCTGGGAAGGGGGCCAGGTAGAACAGCCCTCCCTCCCCTGGTTTCCTAACCCCTCCCCCATAAGCTGCTTACCAGCCCTGACTTATCGTCCCCTGGGTGGAGGAAGGAGGGAGGCAGTGAAGATGATGGATAAAAAGGGGAGAAGAGAAAGGTGGAGTTAGGGTGAGGAGAATGAGTTGGGCTCGTGGTCTCCTTAATGTGATTTAGAATTTCATATTAATATATCACCTCAGAAAAAAATTAATGAGAAACGTGAAGAAAATAGGATAATGAATATGATAATATATGGGGAGTGCTTTGGGCTTCTTGGAACAAAGGTGCAAAGAATTATTGCTGTGATTTTTCTCACGGTGCATATATATTTTTATTAAACTCTAAAAAAAAATGCCAGTAGATTCACTTCTTTTGCAAGGTATTAACACCCCGCAGAGGAGTCGTTCTTCAATTAGTTCCCAGAGCCTTGGCCCACCTCTTGGCTGTTTTCTCGTGGCTCTGCTGAAGACTTTCAGCTTAGGGGACACAGAGAGTACATTAGAACACTCAGTGGCTTTTCCCACAGTGCACGGTACACACGTGCCTGGGGAGGTGGCTCCCTGAGCAAATGTGGCTCAGGGGGGCTGGGGAGTGCAAGGAAGAGGAGCTGAATGCAAAACAGAAGTAGAAATCAGGAACCTGACTGCATGCAAAATTGGGGTAACCAAAGGGCAAGGACAACTTACCTGTGCTAAGTCTCTTGACCTCTGTCCCACACCCAAGAGTCCTCTCAGGCAAGACTTCTTTTTGATGATGTAAACATAATTAAATGTAGGCTGACCAGATGTCCCACTTTAAACAGGACAGAAAACAACAGTCCTATCCCATTTCAAATGATACATATGGTCAGCCTAGTCTCATTGGGCTAAATTCAAAGTGTCAATATGTTACTGGAGAATGGAACCCTTCTTGGTATGGTGTCCAGGTCCTTGGTATCTCGAGCAAAGAATTGAAAGAGGCACACACCAAAGTGTAGAGGTGAAACAAAGAAGCAGTTTATTGAAAGGGAAAGTAAGGTGAAACAGAGAGAAAGTTTATCAAAAGGGAAAGTACACCCCCAAGAGGTAGGAGTGGCCTAAGCAGGAGAGTGGCTCAAGGGCCCCAATTAATGAGGCTTTGGTAATTTTATTCTCTTTAGTTGTAAGGGGTTACCTCTATCTGGTGTGAGACCTTTTGATTGGCCTCTTTGATTGACAAGAGGAATTATGTCATTTTTTTCTTACTGTACAGGAGTATCTGACCAGTTGGTCATGCCATACATGTGAGGCATATGAGGCGAGTGAGATGTGTTGGGGGGGTCTGGACGGAGACTGAATTTGTCCTTGCAGCTGGCCAAGCTCAGATAAGCTTGCGTCTCAAGGTCAGCAGTAGCCCTATCGACTCTGATTTTGCAGCTTGCCAAGTTCAGCTAAACTTGGTTCTTGTTAACCCCTTCGAGCTTGTTTTTGTTAGCTCTTTCCTTGTCTCTAATTGCCCGCCTCATCTTCCAACTCTTTCCCTGTCTCTAACTGCCTGCCTCAAGTAGCCTAACCATACATATCATTTGCAACTGGACAATACCATTGTTTTCTTTCCCATCTAAAACGGGATGTCTGGTCAGTCTAATTAAATGCTAAATTTCCCACTTTGTGGGGCTACTTTGCCAAGGGACTGCAGAAACTGGAACTGAGATAAGAACCACAATCTGTGTATTTTTTACTTCCCTAATACCAGAAGGGTCCCCAGATGGCAGCAGCATCACCTGGAACTTGTTGGAAATACAAATTCCCATGCCCCACCTCAGACCCACTGAATCAGGAAGTCTGGGTGTGGGGCCAAGCAATCTGTGTCTTAACAAATCCTCCAACATGCTCAAGTTGGAGAAGATTTGTGCTGGAGTGAGTACTCCACAACAAGCTACAGAATGTCCTGCTGCAGGAGAAAAAAAATGGGGTGGGGTGGGAGGTGGAGGGCTACCCTTGATCAAAGTTCATGAACTATATGCAAAAGCTAAATAAGGGATGAAAAGAACTGGAATACTGAATGTCTCAGGTTAGATGTCCCAGAAAGCAGACTCTGAGGTGGAATGAAGCATGTGGAATATTTATTATGGAATGTCCTTGGGATAGGTGCCTATGGGAGAGAGGCGGGAGGAAGCAGGAATAGGCAGAGGAAGATGTCAAGCCATGAGGCAGGCCCAGGGAAAGACTTGGTTGTCCCACAAGAGCTCTGGGGCTCAGATGGCCCATCGGAGTTGCAATGAGGTGAGGCAAGATGGCCAGAACTTTATACCCCACTTCAGCCATGGGGTGCAGGATGCTCCGGGAGTGGTATGGTCTTGGCTGTGGCCACTCTCCGCAGCTAAGGCTGTCTCTGAGGGGACTAAGCACTGAGAGCTGTCTAAGAATAACACTCCTCACAGCCAGGCAGCATGTCCTTCCCTGAAAGGGAATCTGGGTGGTGCACCACAGCACCCACCACACTGGACTATGTCATTTTAGTTACTATAGGGAAACAGGAAACCCGAATGAACCCCCATCCTCATTCCCACTCCATGTGGGGCCACAAATCTCTTACTCCTGGCTGCACATTTCAGATGCCTTAACCACACAGCATGATGGTGATGCCTTGTACCCATGTGCTAAGGAGAAAACAAAGGCTTGGGTATCAGATGGCCATGGGCCTCACACCCCGTTCTGCTACTCCCCAGCTAGGTGACCTTGGCCAAAAGTATCGCTCCCTTCCTGACCCTATTTCTCAGAAGGAATAACTACAAATTTTAGATGTTTATTTATAAAGGACCTAGGAAGCTGTAAATGCTTTCATTCATTCAATAAATATTTGAGGGCCAACTATATGTCAGGCTAGCAATGCCCTCCCTGCCCTTATAGAATTCAGAGTCCAATGGAGAGATCAGAAGTCCAATAAGCACACAAATATTTAACTATGAACTGTGGTGTTACAAAGGAACAGAACAGGATGTCAGAGAAGATACAAAGACCTAATTTAGATGAGGGGTGATGGGTCGAGGGATCTCTCTCCAGATGTTACATTAAGCTGAGGAATGAAGAATGTGGAGTCTTCTGGGAGTAGTGGGGGATGGGGAGGTCATTTTGAGCAAAAGGAACAGCAGATGCAAAGGCCCTGAGGCAAGAAGTGGCTTGGCTTATTAAGTAATGAGGGAGGATAGTAGGTGTTGGACACGGAGCCCTGAGGGCTGTGCTGAAGAGTTTGGATTTTGTGCATAGTGAAGTGGGGACCCATTGGAAGATTTTAAGTAGGGGAGTGACAATAATTGCTGTGGCTGCAGTGTGGAGAGCAGATTGTAGGGGCAAGAGTGAGAGCAGTTAGGGACTATGGCTGTGTACCAGTGAGAGATAATGGTGGTTGGTACCAGGTGATGGCATGGAAGTGGAGAACTGGGGACAGATTCCAGATAGGCTCTGGAGGGAAGACTGACAGGACTTTGTGATTGTTGAAAGTGAGTGGTGGACGAGAAGAAAACATTAGCTGTGGTTTCTTGGCTTCTGGCTTGAGCAGTTGAGTGGAGGGAGGTGCAGTTCCAGAAAGTGGCTAGGGGATGCTAGGGTGGTCCAGAAGGGAGCCATGCTCAGTAACACTTAATTCTCCCACCCCTTAGCTAAATGTCTGTTGAACTGAATCAAGGAAGTTCTGAGGATCCTCAGGGACTATTACAATATAGACAGCAAAGAATGGAGGTAGCTAACAGGAAGGACCCCACTAATGCACAGTAAGGAAATAAAGGAGGAAAAGAAGGAGGAAGAAGTGAAAGAAGAAAAGGAAATGATGTGCACAATCAATAACAGCTAACATTCACTCAATGCGGGCCCTGTGCTATTCTAAGCATTTTACGTATACAGTAGACTCTGTTAACCGGACTCAAGCAACCAGAACTCAAGCAACCAGAACTCAAGCAATCAACGTTCTCAAACATTTTTTGCCAGTTGCTTCAGTTTCAGTTAATGGAGAGTCTACTTACATTTATCCAACATCTATCAATCCCCATGGGTGCCGGTTAACTGAGAGTCTACTGTATTTTCTTATTTATTCTTGACAGCTATTCTATGAAGCATATAAATTATTAATCTCATTTTTACATTTAAGAAAGAGAAGGACCGAGAGGTTATGGAACTTGCCTTATGTCACTCGGCCAGGAAGTGGCATAGCCAGGCTTTGAACCAGGCAATACAGTTCTAGAGCCTGAGCTTGAACATACTATACCTTGATGCCTCTCATAATACCAGCGAATGCCAAACAGGCATCCACATGGGCCTTGTGAGCAGTTTTACATACATTGTCTTTATTCCTCCCACAACTCTCACTTCCAATGGGGAACCTAAAGGCTCAGAGGTTCAATAACTTGCTCAAGGTCACTCAACTAGAAAAGGACCTAACCAGCATTGAAACCCAAGTCTGTCTAACTTCAAAGGCCTTAGTGTAAGCACCATACTGCACCTTCCTCCACAGGCATTCTGGGAAAATAATTTTCCTGTATTTCATTCCAATAGCCAGCTTCTATGTATGTGATAGTAACAGACACGCCAGATATCTCCCCCGTCATATTACTTGATATGCTCTCAAAATCTCCTTGAAACTGGTCTTTATTCCTCATCCATCTATCCATTCCTCAGTGCAACCAACCAGCCTGCATTTCTTGAGACTTAGCCGCGTGGTTAGCTCTGCTCTAGGTTCTATGGTACATTCAAAATGAATATAACACAGTGTCCCTGATCTCAGGAACTAGTTGGAGAATACTAATTACTATGTATGTAGCTCTTTTTGGTATCCCAAGTACCTTCACGTGTTTTTACCATTGATCTTCACCATGCTTAGTATGGTCCTTTTACAGATGAGGAGACTGAATTCTGTCAACAATCACATGATCTTGGAAGAGAATCCCAAGCTCTCGAAAGGAACACAATCTGGCTGACACTTTGATTGCAGCCTTATGAGACTCAGCAGAGGGCCCAGCTAAGCTGTGCTGAAACTCCTAACCTATAGAAATGGTGAAAAGGTACCTGGTAGCAAGATACTAAGTATGTGGTAATTTGTTATGCAGCATAAAAAACTAATTCTGATGGCCAAACAATACAGCCCACCTCATAGTCTCCCTTATGATTGGGATCTTGACATTCCTCCCATCGAGCTGCAGAATCTCGTTCCTCTCACCTTGAGACAAGCTGGGCTTGTGACTCCTTTGATGATACAGGACAATGGAAGTGACACTTATTTTCAAGACTGGATCATCAATGGTGATGCAGCTTCCACCTTGTCACCGGATCACTTGCACTTGAAGCCCTGAGCTACAATGCAAAAAGTCTGACTTCTCTGAGGCCACTATGTTGTGAGGCTCCCCCCAGACTCTGGTTGTCTGTCCAGTCCAGGCTCTACACATGTGAGAGAATGAACCTTCAGATGATCCCAGTCTGTAGCCATTGAGGCACTCCCAGCCTTCTAATTTTTCCAACTGAGGTTCTAGACATCGCGGAGCAAAAATAGGCCATCCCCACTATGCCCTAACCAAATTCCTACTTACAGAATCCATGAACATGAAAAAATGGTTGTTGTTTTACATTTACTAAGTTTGGGGGCAGTTTGTTACACAACAATAGTCTTTAGAAGGGCCTAGTAAATAATTTTACTTTTTTTTTTTTACTTTGCAGGGTAGAGGGGGTATGTGTGTAGTTCCCCGGCTGGGAATCGAACCCAGGCCACAGTGTTGACAGCGCCAGCGCCGAAGCCTTAAGCCACTACACCACCAGGGAACTCCCAAATAATTTTAATATAGCAAGTGCCTGAAAAATTGGGAACAACTACAGTCTACTACAGAGCTTTATATCCAACTATGCTGAGATCCAGAGAAGCCTCCTGCTTTGTCCATGGTCACACAGCATCAGTATCAAGGCTTTAGAATCAGCCCTGGCAGGCATCCAGTACTGTCCATATCTGTGCATTTGACACACCTCGAGCTAGAACTGGTTGAGCAAACTTGACCTGAGAATGACCTTCCCAGTGAAACAGGAACCCAGTAAATGTAGACCCTGAACGATTTCCTTAGCTTTTAAAAGCCCCAGGCTGGTACCTGTTGTAAATGGTTGCACAGTATCGATATTTATTGGACTTCGCATCCTATGAGTCAGTTTTGTGGCTGCATACCCATGATGGGTTAGCAGTTTTTTAAAGATTATAAATGTAACATACAAAAATCATATTTGTTACATTTATACATATTTATATCATACATTTGCAGTATATAGAGGCACTCAGATTATATATTATTTATAAGCATTGCTGTGGCTCAGGTTTGTTAGAAAGGCTCAGAGTGAGAGTGTGTTTGTAAAGTGCTCCAGGGTCCTCTGGGATAAGGGCAGCTATGTAAGTGTAAGTCATTATCATTAAACTAAACTGCCTTCCTCCGATTACTGACAGCACCGAAGAGGTTCTCCCGCCTCCCCGGCTCCTGCGCACGGCCTGGTAATGCTGGGATAATATAAAGATAATATTACTGTAATAAGTGCTTTGCAGCATTTATGCCTTTATTAGCAGCAGCCATATTGTAAGGTAGGGAGCAGCCCCTAGAAGTGCCAAGGGGTTTGTGCTGAGGGCAGAACACTCAGAGAGGCAAGCAGGATTCTGGGTCCAAGTTAAGTCCAGGGGCAGCATAGCATAAGGTAAAAATCTTGCTCCTCATCCTCTCCTGCAGAGACTATTTCCAATTTCAATTGATCCCCAATTATGCTATTGAGTCCAGCTGGGTCTGGAGTTGGGAGGGGTGTAATTGATAGAGGGGGGCTTCTGCAATTCTAGTCCGAAGGACACCCCACTGTATTTTAAGTGGTTTTCAAACCCAGGGGAGGCCCCAAATTGACAGAAGAGGCCCTCTCTTTGATTGGGGTATAATGGAGAGGATCACAGAGCCATGAGCGTTCCTAAATGAAATTAATCTCCATGTGAGTGGCTCCATTGGTTGCCCCCATGTAACTATGATAGAGCATAAAAATAAGGAGCTTCTGAATAGTTCTTATAGTTTACAAAGGGCCTCTTTCCTTTTAGAGTTGCACGTATGTTACACTTGTTACAGGTCATTCATATCTTGCTGCCATACACTTGCAATGTGGAGAAATGTGTTATTTATAGATCTTATGTCTCAGGGCATTGAGAAATCAAGGAGTTACATCTACCATTGCATTCTACCCTTCTAACATCTCTGTGAAGCTAGTGTTATCTATCACCCCTATTTTATAGATATGGAAACTGAGGCCCAGAAGGGTTGAGAAAGTGATCCAGGACAGTTTGTCAGGAAGAATCAGAACTTGAATTCAGGCCTATTGACTCGTCAGTGGCCCCTTCCTGCAAACTGCCCTGCCCGGGAGGATTTGCACAGCAGAAAGGGACCCACCTTCCACAGTTTAGCTTTAGATGAGACAATTACAGAAGGGAGAAGTCTACTGTACTGGTTATCTACCTCTGAGTAACAAACCACCCCAATGTAATGGTGTAACACAGCTGCAGTCATTTTATCATAGACTCTCACGGTCCTGGGGTGACTCGACTCAGTGAAGCAGCTCTTACTAGGGGTCTCCCATGCCGCTGCAGTCAGATGGCTGCAGGTGAGGGTGTCTCAAAGGCTTTTCCTCTCGCATGTCTGGTGCTTGAGCTGGGAAGATTCCAGCAGCTGGGGCCTGGAACAGCTGGGCTCCTGGTCTCACCATGTCATCTCTCCACATAGTTTCTCCAGCACAATGGCCTCAGAACAGCTGGATTTCTTACATGGCAGCTCAGGGCTCCCATGCTGGGTGTCCTGTGAGCCAGGTGGAAGGTGTATCACCTTTTACCATCTAGCCTTGGAGATCATACAGCATCATGTGTTGTTACTTTAGTACATATTAATATTTAGAAATGAGTCATGAAAGCCAGCCCATATTCAAGGGGAGGGGAATTAAGTTTCACTTTCCTTGGGGAGACCATCAGAGAATTTGGAGGCATGTTTTCAAACCACCACAGCTCTGTTCAGACCACTTCTTCTGGAGACTCCTTCTAGGACCCCAAGAAAGACTTGGACAGGGGTTAACCACCTCCTCCCAACCTTTGCTCCTTTAAGCAGTCAAACTGCCCTCTGCTCCAGTGTGATCTGGTGAGGTGACTCAGACACTGACTGATAGCACCATGCTCCTGTGCTGGTGATGCCAAAAGACTGCAGCCAGACTGGGCTCCCAGGGTGGTGACCCATATCCTGGTTAAGGAGCCACAGCAGCCCACAATCAAAAGCCCCAGTAAGAGAGCCTCAGTGGGAGCTGTTCACAGGTGTGGCAGCCCCAGTGACAGCCCCTGAGCCAGAGCTGCTGAGAAGGTGTGTTTGCCTTTTGGCTGAGATGCTTTAAAACCCGAGCGACTCGATTTCATTTTGAACCTGACAGATAAAAGGCCGACTTTGACTGAGAATATTAACTTTCTGGCTCCCGCCCAAGAAAGCTGAACAGATGAGGAAATAATATAAAATAAAAGGCGTCTGCAAACAATGATTGTCGGCTGCTTTCCATAAAATACGCCCACTGTTCTGTGTAACACTCTCTGAGTCTTTCATTTCTCAGCCCCCTCCTTCTTTTTTGCTCCTGGTGCCGAAGGAACTGCCTTCTTTTATTTAGGAAAAAGGAAAGACAGAAAGAGAGGAAAGGGTGTATGTGCTAAAAACAGCCCCCAGCTCTTCTCCAGGAAGGTCCAAGCAGGTGCACCCAGCTAAAGTGTCTTCTGGCTCCTAGGTGAGGAGACTGGAGGAGGCTCCTGGGCCAGCCCCAGAAGGGTCCTGGGATCCCAGGGAGAAGGCTCTCCCTATGGAGAAGCCCCTCCTCTGTTACCTGCTTGAAGCTGCTTTCAGGTACCAGGGGAGAACTTATATCTGTGGAATTGCCTTCCAGAGTGCAGATAGGCCTGGAAATGTCTCCCACAGCAATTCATACAAGGGAGAGATCCCCCAAAAACAACCTGCAATTATCTTCTGGAGGGTGGGCCCCTTGTAGTTACAGGCTTCCCTGGCTATGTGAGAGTTCTAGGAACCCATCTGCATCAGTGTACCAGCTGACGTTTTTGAGAGAGGTTGCATTCAGCTTTAGTGACTTTTTTCTAGAGACTCTTGCAACACGTTTGCTCTTGTCATGATGGGTGATTTACACAAACAACATGCAGCATGACAATGCACCTGCCCACACCGCGCTGAGTGTTAAGCAGTTTTTAACCAAAATGGCATGATTCCCATGCCCCTCCCCACTATTCGCCAGATCTTGCCCCGAGCCACATTTGCTTTTGTTTCCCCAGGTGAAAAAAGTCCTCAAGGGGAAACATTTTGCCTGCCAATATGGAAGAGGAGAAACAAAAAATGGCAGAAGCACTAAGTGGCATCAAAATCAAGGAGTTCAAAAACAGTGTTTTCAGCAGTGGAAAAAACTGTCTCGATAAGGCGTATTGCATCCAATGGAAAGTACTTCGAAGGTGACTGATGTTTAATCATGTAAGAATAAATAAATGATTTTTAATAAATAAATTTAGTTTTGGGGGGATCCTCCCTCATAGACTGCCCACAACTGGCCCTGTGTGGCAATCGATAAGAGAGAGTAAGGATGCTGACAGCACAGGTTGTGGGAGGTGCTCTGCTAAGACCTCTCCACTCCCCACTCCATGGCCACTCTGCCTCTGTGGCTGGCTGTTAATTGGAGGCATGAGTTCTAGACCAGGAGAGACCACATTTGTCATGCTTTGGCCTGAAATCTAAGAAAACAGGGTAATTTGTGTATTAGTCTGCTCAGGCTGCTGCAACAGGTGCCAAAGAGTGGATGACTTAAACAACAGAAATGTACTTTCTCACAGTTCTGGAGGCTAGAAGTACAAGATTAAAATATTAGCATGGTTGGTTCCTTCTGAGGGCCAAGGGCCTTGAATAAAATATTAGTTCCAGGCCTCTCTCCTTGGTTTATAGATGGCTGTCTTTTCCTTGTATCTTCACATGATCTTCCTATGTACATCTGTGTCTAAACTTCCTCTTCGTATAAGGTCACCAGTCATGTTGGATTAGAGCCCACCCTAATGACTTCATCTTAACTTGATCATCTCTATAAAGATTCTGTCTCCAAATGCAGTCACATTCTGAGATCCTGAGAGTTAAGGCTTCAACATATGAATTTAGAGGTGACACATGTGAACCCTTAACAATTCTGTAGCCTAAAAATTAAAATTACAATTGATACATACCCTCAGCTCTGTTTCAGAGCAGCAATCTAACATACTGCTATTTGTCTTCCTGCCCTGTCTGGGTCAGTGGAAGCTTGGAGGTTGCAGGCAGACGGTGAAGGGACTCCTTAAATAGCATAATAGTTGAAGGCATCAATTCCCTGCACCACCACCCCAGCCACTGCACAGCTGGTCTGGTTCATTAGGGAAGGCCTCTGGGCTGTCTAGAAAGATATGGTCAGTAAGGAAAACAAGAACTTGAAGAAGACCATTGGCCCTGAGCACCTCCCATTCATGGTTGAAGCAGCAGACAGAAACTGAAACTCTGCCACAAACTTGATCTGAAATACTAAGCATGTCACCATAGTTCTCCACACCTAATTTTTTTAATCTATAAAACAAAGAAAAGGAAATCTATCCCCTTGCAATCTGAAACCCCATTGAGTGGGTCCAGTCTACCAAAGTGAGGCTGAGCCCATGAGGTGAAGCCATCCAACAGGCCAGCTAAGGGAGGCTTCTTCTTCCACAGACCTCAGGGGAAAAGGTCAGAGGTGTCCAGGAAGCCAAAACAGTGACCCTCTGCTTGCCTTTCCCATTATAGGCACACATTCTCAATTCCTTGGTACCCAAAGGACTGAAGCAGTTGCAAACTCCGGAGTTAGCCTTAAAGTCAACAAAATGGAGGAGAAATATAATTGCTCCAAGAACAGTGACTCTCAGGCTTATTTTTTCACAACAGTAATAAGTTCTCATCAACCCCTAATACACACACACACACACACACACACACACACACACACACACACTCCACAACCTGTATTAAATCATGTCCAAAACTGACCATTTCTTCTCACCTCCATTTCTTCTACTTTGGTTCCGGCCACTATCATCTGTCACTTGGATTATCCCAGCAGCTTCCTAACTGGTCTCCCTGTTCTACTCTTCTCCCCCCTGGTTCAGCCATTTCTCACCCAGCAGAGAGAATGAGCCTACTAAAAGGCTAAATCAGATTGTGTCACTCCTTGAACTCAAAACTCTCCCCTGGCACATCCCAGAGGAAAGACCCAAGCCCTCTTGGGGCCAACAAGGTCCTCTGTGTCTGGACCCCTGTGACCTCTGTCCTCACCTACTAGGTTTCTCTTCACTCTAGCCACACTGGCCTCCTTGTTCCTCAGATACGCCAGGGCCTTCCTGTTTACTCTGCCAAGGACACTTTTCTCTACCTTGTTGCCTGCTTATGAAAAGGCTATGCTCTCTTTTCAGGATCCAAGAGTAGAGTCTCCTCAGTGCAGAGCTCCCTGTTCTCACCTCTGCCCTGACCACAGAATGTCAGTAGGGGCCAGTGCCCACTCCTTACAACGTCATCAGAAATCAATTAGCCACACTACTATGAGTTTATGCTTTATTTTGTTCCATGAATCTATGTAGCCCATTGCCAGTACCATATTGCCTTGATTATTGTAGCTATTAAGTCTGAAAATCAATAAGTAGGATTTCTTTATTCTTCGTTCTTTTTCAAATTTGTTTTAGCTTTTCCAGTTCCTTTGTCTTTCTATATAAATTTTAGAATCAGCTTGTTTATATGTACAAATAGACCTGCTGTGGTTTTATTTGGTGTTGCATTAAATCTATAAATCATTTTAGTAAGAATTGACTTTTATTATGTTGAAGTTTAACAATCCATGACCATGGTATATCTCTCCATTTCACCAATACTTTTAAGTCTTTGATTTCTATCATTGTTGCTTTGTATTTTTCAGCATTCACATTCTATACCTACATTGTTACATTTTATGCCTAAATAGTTCATTCTTTTGGATTGGTTATAAATTGTATTTCTTTTTTAAATTTTGGTTTATAATCGTACATTGCTAGTGCATAGTGTTACAGTTTATTTTGTATGCTGACCTTATATCTGCAACCTCACTAAACTTATAGTTCTAGGAGGTTTTGTTTCTTTTTGTAGATTGCTTGGGATTTTCTATGTAGACAATCACATTGCTTGAAAATAGAGGCAATTTTATTTATTCCTTTCCATCATATATACCTATATTTCTTTTTCTTGCCTTATTGCACTGCCTAATCTGCTGGTGTCGAATTGGAAAGGTAATTGTGGATATTCTTGCCTAGTTCCTGATCATATGCAGAAAGCATTTCATTATTCATCATTGGTATGATATTACCTGCAGGGCTTTTATAGAAACTATTTTATCAAGTTGAGGATGAGCCCTCTTATTTCTAGTGTGCTGATAATTTTTATTATGAATGAATATTAAATTTTATCAAGTGCTTTTTCTGCATCAATTGATAGGATCTTGTGGTTTTTCTTCTTTAGACTGTCAATTTTGTGAATTATATTTATCAATTTTTGAATATTGCTTTTCTAAGATAAATCCCACTTGGTTGTGTTATGATATATATAGATGGATTCAACTTGCTAATATTTTATTGAGGATTTTTGTGTCTATGTTCATGACAAATATTAGTGTGTAGTTGTCTATTCTTATATTCTCTTTGTAGTTGGTATATCAGAGGAATGTTAGCCACATAAAATGAGTTGGTGAGCATCCCATGTTCTGCTCTTTTCTGGAAGATATTTTATAGAATTGATGTCATTAATATTTCTTCTTTGAATGTTTGGTAGAGATTTCTTTTTTGGGAGGTTTTTAACTACAACTCTAATTTCCTTAGTAGTTAAAGGACTATTTGAGTTATTTATTTCATCTTGAGTGAGTTTTAGTAATTTATGATTTATAAAGAATTGGTCTATCTTATCTAAGTTATCAAATTCATATGCATATATATACAATTGTTCGTGTTATTCCTTTATTATCCTTTTAATGTTTGCAGGGTCTGTAATGACATTTTGTCTTTCCTTCCTAATATCAAAATTTTTTTTATTTTTCTCTCTCTCTTCCCCTCTTTCCTACTCTTTCTTTTTCTCTCTCCCTCATCAATCTTGCTAGAAATGCATCAACTGTATTGATCTTTTCAAAGACCGAGCTTTTGGTTTGATTGATTTTTATCTATTCCTTATTTATTTTCCATTTGATTGATAGCTGTTCTTTATTATTGCCTTCCTCTTGCTTCATTTGGAATTGTTTTGTTCTTCTTTTCTAATTTCTTAAGATGGAAGGTGTTGGTTATTATTTGAGACCCTACCTTTTCTAATGTAAGTATTTAGTGCTATAAATTTCCCTCTAAGTACTGCTATAGATACACCACCTGTATTTCAATATGTTGCATTTTTATTTTCATGCAGTTCCAAATATATTAAAATTTCCCCTGATAATTCCTCTTTGATCCAAGGATTATTTAGAAGTGTGGTGTTACCTTTCCCAGTGTTTGGAGCTTTTCCTGTTGCCTTTCTATTATAGATTTTTAGTTTAATTCCATTATGGTCTGAAAGCATACTTTGTCTAATTTTAATTCTTTTAAATTTATGAAGATTTGTAGAATATTGTCTATCTTGGTGAATGTTTCATGTTCATTTTTAAAAATTGCATATTCTCCTGTCATTTAGTAGAATGGTCTATAAATGTCAAATATATCCAGTTGGTTGACATCATTGTTCAGTTCTATATGCTTGCTGAATTTCTGTCAACCGGTTCTATTTCTGAGAGGTGAATGTTGAAAAGTTTTTAACTATAATTGTAGATTTGTCTATTTCTCTCTTAGTTTTGTCAGTTTTTTTTGTACTAAATATTATTTCATTAGGTGCATGCACATTTAACACTATTGTGTCTTCTTGGTGAATTGATTATTTCATCATTATAGAATATCCTTCTTGATCCTTAGTAATTTTGTCTGCTCTGAAATCTCTTTCGTCTGACATTAATAGAGGCCCTCCAGCTTTCTTTTGATTAGTGTTTGCATGGTACATCCTTTTCCTCCTTTCACTTTTAACCTACCTGTATTATATTATATTTGAAATGAGTTTCTTGTAGACAATACACAGTTGGTTCATGTTTCTCTTTTATTCATTAATTCTGATCATCTTTCTTTTAATTGGTGTGTTTAGATCATTTATATTAGTGTAGTTATTGATATATTTGGATTAATTCTACCACTCTATTATTCAGTTTTTGTTTGTGACATCTATTTTTGGTTCTTCATTTTGTCCCCATTTCTTGCCTAATTTGGAATTGTTTGAACATTTTAATGAAAAGTTTTTATTTTAGAAAAAGTTTAGAGTTACAAAAAGTTGCAATGACAATACAGGGAGTTCTTATATATCCCTCACTGAGTTTTCTCTAATTTTAACAGCTTACATTACTATGATACATTTGTCAAAATTAAAGAAAACAATAATTTGTAGTTACTATTAATTAAACTCCAGACTTTATCTGAATTTCACCAATTTTTCTACTCGTCTCATTTTTCTATTCTGGGATTCAATCCAGGATACCACAATAATGTCATATGAATAACTTTGTATTCAATTTTGATTTACCTATTGTGATTTCGACAATATTTCATATAGTTATTTTAATGGTTGCTCTAGGTACAGACAGTACTTCCCCCTTATCCATGGGGTATACAGTCCAAGACCCCCAGTGGATGCCTGAAAGTATACATAGTACTGAACTTTATATATACTACACATGTTCTTTCTTGTATGTACATACCTATGATAAATTTAAATTATAAATTAAGCAATTTCACACATAGAAAATTCATTCTTACCATAGATCTTAGCAACCTCAGCATATGGTTTTTTCCTTTCCCTATTAAGCTGAAAACTTTTATCTTTTCACTTATAGGGAGTACTTTACGGCTTCTCTTTGAGATATCTGAATTGTCAGCATCACTACTTATGTGCTTTAGGGCCATTATTAATTAAAATAAGGATTATGTTAAAATAAGCACTGCAAAACCCTGAAAGTTGATCTGATAACTCAGATGGCTACTAAATGCTGATGGGAAGGTAAGGTATATATATCATGGATACACCAAAGGGATCATTCATGCCTCAGGCTGTATGGAGTGGAATGGTGTGAGATTTCTTCATGCTACTCAGAATGGCATGCAGTTTAAAACTTATAATTGTCTATTTCTGGAATTCTCTATTTAATATTTTTGGATTGAAGTTGACTGCAGGTAACTGAAACCACAGAAAGTGAAACCAAAGATAAGGGGGCAATACAATATTACAAAATATGCACTTAACTTTTCACCACCAATTTAAAATAGATACTTTGCCACTTCAATTGGAATGTACAAAATCTACCACTGTTTTAGGATCCTTTTGATTTGTCTTACATATTACATTTATGTAAGAGTATATTAAAATACCACAAGATAATGTTATAATTTTTTCTTTCAATGTTAAATATATTCTGAATATCTCAAATAGAAGAATAATCTATTTACTCCAGTGTTGACCATTTTTGTTGCTCTTCCTTTATTTCTGATATTCTAAGTTTCCTTCTGTTATCATTTCCCTTTTGTTTGAAGAACTTGCTTTAGCAATTCTTTTAGAGCAATCTGCTGGCTTCAAATTCTTTCAATTTTTCATCACGGGAGATTATCTTTATTTCACCTTCATTCATTCCTGAAGTATATTTTTGCTCAGTTTAGAATTGTGTTGTGTTTTTTTTTTCTTTTAGCAATTTAAAAATGTTATGTCACTTCCTTTTGGCCTCCACCGTTTTTGTGAGCTATCTGCAGTCATTCTAATTGTTATTTACCTACAGGTAATGGATTATTTTTCTCAGCCAAATTCGAGAGTTTTTCTTCATCTTTAGTTTTCATTGGTTTCTGATATATCTATTCATGGATTTCTTTGAGTTTGCCCTGCTTGGGGTTCATTCAGCTTCTTGAATACATAGGTTTATGTCCTCTGCCAAGCTTCAGAAGCTTTTAGCCATCATCACTTCAAATATTTTTTCTGTATTGCACTCTTTCTTCTCTCCTCTGGGTCTCTGATGACATAAATGCTAAACCATGCAAGTTCTTGAGACTGTATTTTTTCCAGTGTTTTTCTTGTCTGATACTTATATTGGGTAATTTCTATTCATCAATCTTAACATTCACAGACTCTTTCACCTCCACCTATACTGTAGTCTGTTCTTAGAACAGCAACCAGAGTGATCCATTTAAAATCTAAGTTGGAGCAAGTCCCTCCTCTTCTCAGAACCCTCCATCTCACTCTAAGCCAAAGCCCAAGTCTTCCAGTGACCTTCAGGGACCTATACAATCTGGTCCTTACTACCTCACCTGTTTCTTCTCATAGTTATAGTCCCCTTGCTTATTTGGTTCTGGTGACATTGCCCTCCTTGCCGTTCCCCTATTACTCCAATGTGTTCCTGCTTCATGGCCTTTGCACTGGCTGGTCTTGCTCCCTGGGACTGTCTTCCAAGCTATTCATAGAACTGACTCCCTCACCTCTAAAAGTCTTTGCTCAACTGTCCTTTTTTTCCCTTGAGGACTGCTATGACCACTTTATTTAAAACTGAAGCCCCAGTTTTGCTTTTCCCAGCTATATTTTTATCCTACTATATTATCTAACATGGTATATAATTTATTCTTTAATCCTCTAGAATGTAAGCTCCATGACGGCAGAATGGGTTGTTTTTATTGTTGTTGTTGTTGTTGTTTTGTCTTATTTCCTCCTGTATGCCCACTGCCTGATACATAGAAGATGCTTAATAAATATATGTTAAAAGAATGAATAAAAACATACCCTGGGTCTGTTTCAACTGTAATTTATAGAAAACAGAAATTTTAGCTTCTTATTGAGTGCTTCAGTGTGTGGACATATAAAAGTTCCTGAGTATTTGCAAAAGCAGATTCAATCTCAATGATGATGTTGGACCTCTAAAAGAAATCAGGGGTTTAGATTTCTGCTGTTCCCGCATCCTCCTAAAACTGAGTATTACAAATGCCAAGAGTATGAGGTTCTGCACAGATTGACTCTTCCCAAGGTGTTGGAAACAGGTACGGAATTAGAAACTGAGAGCTTTGTACTTGGATTGATTCACAGGCTTCAGCTTTTCAACTTCCCAAGTGCTGCTGCTGTGGCTGCTGGTTTCTGAAATATCTCACAAAGATCCAGCCCAGCTCTTGCTGGTGTGTGCACATACACACACAGGCACACTCATGTAGGTCTCTACACAAGGTACAGTTCCTACACAACCCATTTTCCAACCCAGCTCAAGTTTGGGGTGCTTAGATGATTATTCAAAGAGGGTTTCCCAGGACAGAAATTTCCAAGCTACCTGGTTTCCAAGGGAATAAGGTGTGTCTGATGGTGTCTGCAGTTCCCTCCCACATCTGTCAGCACAGTAATATATGGCAGATAATAGGATTTCACTGCATTGTAGTGGTTTAAAAAGGCATGACAAGATTGTGATTTCAAACCTGTGTAAGTTGTAGACACCTATGTGATTGTGGTTTCTCTTCCATCTTACTAGTAGGCAAGGTTAAACAGCCTGGTGAGTCTACAGGCTTAGACCTGACCCTCAGCCCTTCTTTTCCCTCTATTGTACAAGATTGACCTTGTACCCCTTTTCAGAATCTCCCCGCTTTTTATATGGTTCTGCAGCCTAAGGACTCCAGCCTCCAAGGGCTATTGAATTCTGTAAAGAAAACTGTCTGCTGGGTTTGTTGCACACAGAATGGTTATTTGAGGTGATTTGTTTTTTGTTTGTCTATGTTAAGTGAGTTGTGAACACTCTTGTAGGAATAGAAAGCCCTTTTCCTGGGAAATATAGTGAGGTTCACAATCATCTGTATCATTTTATGGATGCCGGAGACCAAGGAAAGCCCAGGTCAAGAATACCACACCTACTGTGTCTTGTATTTTTAATCAGATTTAGAGATGTATAGTTAACACAGAGAATGTACCTATTTTGAATGTATACTTTAAGGAGTTTTGACAAATGCATACACCTATGTAATCACACCCCCCCATCAAGACAAAGAGAATTTCTATCTTCTTGAAGGTCCTTTCCAGTCAAAACATTATCCCACCAAGGTAGCCACTATTCTGACCTCTATCACCATACATGAGATTTTGTCTATTCTAGAACTTCATGTAAATGGAATCAAAGAGTATGTGCTTTTTGTATCTGGCTTCTTTTGCTCAACATGTTTTTGAGATTCATTTTTGTGTGTAAGGGCTTTACCAAAGGCAGGGATTGTGAAGACATTGATGACACTGATACAACTGACCATAATCTCAGGATTCTAGAGCTTTGGGTTTCAGGAAGAAAGGCAGAGTGGAGATGCAAATGACACCAATTCCTGGACAGGGGCAAGGTTTTATATACAAGACCATCCTGCACTACTCCCAACCTAAAGCCTTCGATGGGGCATTCACATGGGAGATACATATTGGAGATCTGGATCTGAACTTCTGCTATGTTAGCAATAAAAAGTGTAAATCCTTTTAATGTTCCTGAGCTAAAACTTCCTCATTGGAAAAATGGAAATGATAATAACTTTCTGTAACTCTCACGAAGCTGAAAGAACGTCATGAAACAGAACCACCTTCACAATCTGCTGCGTTGTGTGGACAGGTTGCAATGGAGTGTGGCTCAAATCCCGCTGAAGCTCTCACCCCCTTGCTTATCATCTCAAAGCTCAGTCATTTCTATGTAGAAGGGGGTTAGTGATATCTCCAGGGTTAAAGGATTAAATGAGTCAAAGAATGGGGGATAAAGTGCCAGACCCAGGATTGAGCAGAGAGGAGCTGCTCAGCTGCTTAGTAAATGAGGTAGTTGCCACCAGTATGAAGATTAAAACTACCTCCACTGTCTACTAGTCATGTGACCTTGACCTGTTGGTGGTTACTTATCCTTCTGCCTCAAGTGTGATCCCAGGGAAACATACTCTGAGATGCCGATGAAGATATGAGTGCAAGAGAATCATTGAGAAGTGCCCTTGGGATAAATAGTAGTGGCAGGATAGAGGTCAGACTGGGCTAAGGGAGGAGCTGAGCTGTAATGCAGTCACAAAAAGACCTGAGTGGGCCCCCCTGAGGAGCAGTGGAGCTGTGATGGCCCTGCTGAGTTGTGTCAACGAATGGAGGTAAGATAATAGGCCTTTATACCCCTGTAAGCCTCTGTCACTGAGTGTGGGTTGCCCCCAAGAAGGGGGCATGAACTTAAAGGAAGTTTCTGCAGGGGCATTAAATGTGATACACCTTAAATATAAAAGATTTTTTTTAAAAATTATATGTGAAATGTTTGCTGCCAACACTCCCCCAGTGGGGGGAGTGAGTACCTCAGTCATGAAGGGACATCTGGGCAGCACACCACAGCATCTCTTATACCTCTCTATGTCTCTGTCTCCTTACCTGTAAAATTAGGATAATAATAGTGTCTACCTCATTGGGTTAAAATGAGATTAAAAGTGTGTGTGTGTGTGTGTGTGTGTGTACAAGCACGTGCATGCTGTCCAGAAAAAATCCAGCCATAAATGCCTCTATTTTTCATATTACATGGCTGAATACTTTCCTTATACGTCCTTAAAACTATGGCCAATGCATATTATTTCTAGTAGTAGCATTTTAGAAAACACTTAATAAATCCTTCTTTATCAAATGTATGAAGAGACAAGCTCTTTCCAGAATAAAATACAAATGTTGAGTTTGACCATTTAGGGGAAAAACCCACTAGCCAGTTGACAAAGCATTCTACTGGAAAGCAGAGGGTTTGAATATATTCTGAACCAGGAGACTCATGCTCAGAGGAAATGTAAGTGTCCCTTTCAAATCTTTTGCTGTACCTGAGGGTCCAGCATTCCCTGTGTAGGCATTGCCAAAGTCCTTTACCCTCAGTGTATTGAGCTGCAGTATGGGGACTTGACAGCTGAAGACAGCTCAGCAGGGTGCAGGAAAGTAGACAGTTAATGTGCTTTGACAATACAAAGGGTTATATAAACGACCCAGTTTCTGTAATTTTGCTGTAACTGTCATGGGAATTGCTATAGACAGATACAGAGAAGGCCCTGTTTATGCACTTAAACTTTAAAAGGTTTAACCACTAAACACACAGTCTCTTTCTCTTCCCCTCCCCTCCTCACAACCCTGCATCTAAATTGTCCTGGAACTGGAGTAGGGGGAAAGGGTATGGCAGTTGAAATAATGGGTTGCCCAGGTCCTGAACCAGAGCCCCACATTCTGACTCCTGGGCCAACTGTCCCTGACCAGCCTCCTCCTGGGGAGATTTCTTTACCTGCTCCCAGCAATCAGATGCAGAGAGAGGGAGGGATGGCAGGAAGTGAAATGCACTGGCTCTGAGCTCAAGGTTTTTGCCCAATTTAAATCTGGTTCCCGTCCCAGTGTTCAAAGCACGTCACTTTTTGATTCTTGCCATCTCATCTTAGAAGACTTTTCCCAGAGTGGGGGTGGGGATAGTTCTAAAGCTGGAGAGGCAGGAGGCGGGAGGGTTTATACAGGCAGATACCACAGGCTTCCAAGCTAAATGCCTTAGCCGGGAGAGCTCCTGGCTGCTGCTGACATTTCTCAGACAGGAGATCAATAAGTGGGCAGAGCTTGAAAAGCAAATCATGCTTCCACCTGCCCTGGGGAACCCTCAGCAACTGTCACAGCAGAGGAGGCATCCCAGAGGAGGCTGGGAAAGACAGGGGCGCAGATAGCCTTGATACAGCTCAGATGGGAGGGGAAGGGGGAGGAAGGGAAATCAAGACTGCCCAAGGAGATGAAAGAGGCAAATCCTACAATCCCCCTACCCTACCATTCCTTCACAGTTTTTGCTGAATGTGTTAAGACCCCTGACTTCAGCCTACCAGGTAAAACCAGACACTGGCAGGTGGGTTTACAGTCAATGTGGCATTTCCAGCTCAAATGAACCTGGTCTAAACATGGAAAACTGTCCCAGGTGGAACACACTGTACCAGTGGTTGGGTTCTCTCCGAGAGACAGAAGTCTTATTCCCTGCCCTGCCAGAACCCAAGAGGACTTTAAAGTTGACTTCACATTCCATTCAGCTGTGTAAAGGAATTTTCTATACTTCACTCAAGATTTCTCACAAGCCAGAGGTGCTTTTATAGGTGTGTCTGCATATGTCCATGATAGTACACATGCACACAAAACAAAGTGGGCCAAAGAACTGGAAATGAGTATGAAACTTGGTAAGCCTGGTTCACTACAACCAGTTAAACCATCTCTTTTGGAAATCCACTTCTTGTGCTTTAAATTGTTGCTCTCCCTATCTTGATCCTCTTCTAGATGGCACCTGGTCATAGAGGGTTGGGGATCCATACAGTTCCATTCTCTGGGTCCTTCATGTCTCCAAGCAATAGATGTTCACAATGCTGTCAACTGCTAAAGTCAGTGGTTACTGATCTTATAGTGTCTTCTCTCAGGGCCTTGTGGTCCTCCTTGCTGACTTGGGTTCTCCTCAGCCCTGGTTGCTATTAAGGACCCCTGAGGCATAGCCATGATGCCTATTTAGTCTCCTGTGTAGGTGGCCCAATCAATTTCCTTGATTTTAGGATCTTTTTCACTCCATGGTGGTAACTCCCTTTGGCAAATTCAGCTAGTGTTTATCCAACATATAATTTTTTCTAGGGACCTTATAGACATTTCTGGGATCGCTGGCATGCCAAATAGAGTGCAGGATATCTCAGAAATGCTAATTCAGTCTTGTACTCTGCATAATCAGTAGCTGCCCTAGGTTATTGCAGGTGTACTGTGCTGGCTTGGCTCCTGGAGTCCCAGACAGAGAGTAGATGACTATACTTCTGCTCTTGACTTTTGCCTTCACTCTCATCAGACAACTCCCCACTCTGCAACTTTGGTCCAGAGAGGGCCGGAAGGAGCCGGATTTTCCAGTCTGGTTGGGACTTTACTCAGGTCACATTCTTTGTCTTTTCTTTTTTGGTATGTGGGTAGCTCCCTGGCTGGGAATCGAACCCAGGCCACAGCATTGACAGCGCTAATGCCGAAGCCTTAAGCCACTACACCACCAGGAACTCCCCTGGGGTGTCTTGAAAGCAAAGCATGACTCAAGGACTTGGAAAAGGTAGGTTATTTGAGAGGTTATCTTAGCAATTAAAAGTGGAGAAAAGGAGAGCGTGAGACAGAGAAAGAAGAAAAATGAATATAACAAAGGAACAGTGGCTGATTTCACAGGAAGTGTAGAGAATGCTTTATGAAATTGTTCATAGAATGACAGGAGCCTGGAGCCTTTATCCACATCTGACCCTAGTTGAGGATTCCCCAGGGGACATAACTCCTTCCCACTTCTGAACTGCACATACACATAGACCAGGCAAACTCCCACCTTCCACAGGAGTGGAGAAGGTACAGAGACAGAAAGAAGATAGAAACTCAGCTTGCTCACTGAAGCTGCTGCTAAAATTAGAGATGGGTCAAGAGGATGATGAAGGTCACCAGTGGTATCTTCTATACTTCCCCAAAGGAAATTCAAACAAGGAGGACTTTTCCAGAACATATTACTCATTACAGTGGCTTTAAATATCTTCTGGTCTAATCTCCCTGTTTTAAAGTTGTGATTTACCCAAGGTCAAATTGGTTGAACACAGCCAAAACTAGAACTTGGGTTCCAGAGAGTCATGTCAGGAAGCTCTTTTTTTTCTGTATCACACAGATCCATTCAACCAATGATTACATAGCTATTTACTACATATGGTGTTCAAAGCATTACAGAGACTAAGACATAATTCCTGCTTTCAAGGAATTTGCAGTCTAGATGATGAGAGAAGTTTGATCTTTAGTTACCACGTGTATTTGCTAAAAAATGGGACTGGGTTAAAGTGTCCTATCGGTTCGAGAGTGCACCCAAAACATAAGGAAGAGACAAAGGGACACAGAAAATGCAGGGTGCCTATGGCAAATATATACTCAGCACAATTTGAGTATTAATCTCAGCTAAGGTGTGGAAGGAAGACTTTAGCCCCCCATAATCTTGGCCTCCTGGCATTCATGCCCTTGTGAAATCCTCTCCACCTCAAGTGTTGTCTGGACCTAGTGACTCACTTCTAACATAGAATACGATAGAAGTAATGGGATATCATTTCCATGATTAGGTTATGAAAAGATTAGCTCCTGTTCTGGGTGCCTTCTCTCAATCTTGTATTGCTTTTCTAGGGGTAACCAGCTGCCATGTTGTGAGGCAACCCTATAAAGAGATTCATGTGTGTGAGTTTGGAAGCAGATCTTCTGAGGCCTGCCAGCAGCCCTGGAAGTAAACTTGAGAGCAGAGCCTTCCATCTGAGTCTTGAAATGGGACTTCAGATCCAGTGATACCTTGATCGTAGCCTCATGAGAAACACTGAGCCAGAGTACCCAGCTAAGCCATGCCCAGATTCCTGACAGTCAAAGACTGTGAGGTAAGACTGTGGGAATAATTTGTTACACAGCCATAGCTAACTGATACAGAAATCATTGCATCAGAAGTTGGCAATGAAAGTATGAGTAATACATGGACTTAGTAGCAAGTAATAGAAATCTATTTAAACCATTTTAAGCAGAAAGGAACACATACTGAAAGGATTTGTGGTTGTCTTCCATAACTCAATGGGAGGAAAAGGAGCAGGACTCAAGAGGACTGGAACCAGAACATAAATCCAATGGGAAACAGGTAGTGAACCACCTTTTTCCTGACTCATTATCTACAAGGCCCTTATACACTTATGTCTCAGCAACTGGCATTTGTATTTCTTCTTGTACATAAGGAAAATCAGGAATCTTTGGGGGCCTTACATGTCCTCTTTAGTTAGACACAATAGATACTTGAATGCTCAATTCATGGAAGAGAATTATCAGATGTCAGATCTTAGCTCAGCTGTCCATTTTGGTCCTCCCAACAGAGGCTAACAGATAGGATTGGCTGCCCACTCAGAAAAGACTTTGTGAAGAAGGTATGGGAAGTGCAGTCAATGTGTTGAACTGTCCTGAAGAAGTTTGTAATTTATTCGAGTGGGCTGAGAAGAAAAAGATCGGAACCATCCTTAACCAGAGGACTGAGAGTTTAATAAGAGAACCATGTGCCAAGGTCTATCTAGGTGGCTTCTTGAGAGCCATGACTCTTTGCTCGTCTTTAGCTTCCTCATTTATAAGATGAGCAAGTTGAATGTCAGTGACTTCTGATGGCCCTCCAGCTCCAAAATTCTATGACTCTAAGGGAAACAAGAAAGTAGAGGTAACATCTCCAGATATCCTGATGGAATTGCAGTGCCTAGCATTCTATGACTAACGACCTAAGTCTCTAGTTTGTGCTGGAGGTGCTCAGCACAGGGAAAAGGGCAAGGTGAGGCCAACACTGAAACTGGCCTTGAAAATAATCAAACCACAATGTCCCAGGTTTTAGAAAAAATTGTGTTTTGGGGTGAAGATGCAGATATATAAAGTTCTAGAAGGAACTCAGTGGCCTTGAGCCTTATATAGTCAAAGGCTATCTGGAGAATTCACAAAGCAGAACATTTTAAAAACAGAAAACAAATTATACCCCGAAGGCTTACCTCTCTCTCTCTCTCTCTCTCTCTCTCTCTCTCTCTCTCTCTCTCTCTCTCTCTCTGTATGTGTGTGTGTGTGTGTGTGTGTGTGTGTGTGTGTGTGTGTGACTATCTCCCACCCCAACTCCTCCTTTCTCTCACACACATACATTCTCCTGAGTCTTGATCTCTATGCTTTCTTCCAGCCACTCAGAGCTCAGCCTTTTACTGACATCAGCATCTCCAGACAGCAGCACCAATCATCTTTCACCCTGCCTTGTGTTATTTGCATGTCATTGCCTCATTCCAGTGTTGGTGTAGATTTTGGTTTTTATTTTATTAATCTTAGTGTAGAAACCAACCCCCTCCTTTCACATTTTTATTAGCTGGAAGGAGAAATGGGTGAAAGTAATTACCTCTGTGCAGTTCAAGCCTAAAATAGAAGGTATGGCCCAGGTCTGGAATCTGATAAGGAGGTGTCTTTCTAGGAAACAAGACTTGCACAAAGAATACCAATTTAATGTTGCAGAAACGTTTTTCCTTTCTTTCCTTTTTTTCTCCTATTCACAAAACAAAGCACAAAGTGTGCTAAGGGGCTAAGAAACAGGGCTATTTGTGATAGTGGGAAGCCACCACCCTCACCAGTGAGGATGGATCAGTTAATGCTTGTTAAATGCTTTGAAATAAAATGTCTCCTGTATCCAAATACTCAATCTGATTATAGCCCTGTGTCTGATATCACAGGAGGGAAATGTAGATCCTGGCTGCCATCACAGCTGTCAAAGTGGGTCTTTTTTTGTGTGGGATCTGTGATGACTGCTTCCTTGCTAATCAAAGGATGACACATGGGAAAGGGGAAGTTACACTAGGGCCTAGCCCAGTGGCAAAGGACAAGAAGGGAGAGAGAGAAACATAGGCAAGACTCATGAAAAGAGGGAGGTAGGAGGTGGGGTGGAGAGGACAGTGAGAGAGAGAATTCTGATATTATCAAGATCAGAGGCTTGTAGCCTACCCTTATATTTCTATAAAATCTGCTAAAAACAAATGTAGTCTTGGAAAAGATGAGGTTTACCTTTAAAAAAATCCTCTCTTCTGAGTTAAGGTGTCAGGTATTGTTTTACTTGGCTTTGTGTTATCTGTTTGCTTATTTTGTTAGTAAGTTGTATAGTTGGCTGCATTTTGTTATTTCAGTTTAAAATCCAACAAAATATGGCTCTTCTATTTTGCCAAGATGGCTTTTTCTTTTGGCCTGAAATGTAGCCTGATTACCTCCCATGGGAAGACACAGGCCCTCCCTCATATTAATGGCAGCCTGCGTGGACCCTCACACAGCCTGCCTGAACCCTCTTGGATTCTGCTCCATTCTTTGTCCACCATGGAAAGAACTGTGCTTGGGCTGTCACTCCAGCTGCCCTCTAGTTGCAAGCAGCTGAAGATGGCTCTTACCCATTGGTCATGCTGAGCCTGTTAAATTGGAGTCCTTTCTTTATTTATGGGGAAGAGGACACAAGGCAATTCAGAGATAGAAAAGATAATAAGGAATGACAAAAGAGGGTTCCTGTCAGAGAAAATCTGACAAAGAGAAGGTGTAAGTACTGCTGAGTCTGTGAATGCTCACCCTGGAGGCTGTCAATGCCCAGGCCAGTGGGAGTTCACCCTGGGTATCCACAGGTCCATTCATTCATTGATTCATCCTTTTTTCCTTCATTTTTTTTATTGTATGTTCATCCATTCACTCTGTAGTCATGAATTATATATATTCATTCTACATTTATTACATATGCATTCTTTCAACAAACATGCATTGAGTATCTTCTATGTACCAGTTTCTGAGCTTACAAAGCTGCTCTCTTAAAGAAATCAAATACTTGCCCAAATAACCATAATAGCAAGCATACTACTTGTCCTAAGAGAGATACCAATAGAGTTCTCTGGGTGCTCCTAGAAGAAGGGTTAAATCAAGCTGGAGGTAACTCAGAAACTTTTGTAGAGGAGGTGGCATTTGAGTTGAGCCTGGAGAGATGGAAGGTGTTTTCCCACATGACCATGGGGAATTGGCAAGAAATACAACTGGCAGTAGGACCCGCTCAAGTAAAGGCACAGAGGCAAGAAGTTGGATGAATGCCAGGAAGGGCAGGCCAGTCAGGATAACGGGGGCACAGGGCAAACTGAGCAGGAGCAGGAGATGGGATGGAAGGTTGGAGAGCTTCCAGGAGGCCTAAGGACTTCTTCCTGGGACAACAGAAGTGTCTCCAAGGCCATAGTTAAAACATAATCATTGAGAGAAATAGGAGGTAAGGCTGCATGAAAGGTGGGTGGGTGTCCCAGAGTCTTTTTCCAGTAGCAGTTCAGCCTAGATGAGTTTGTCACCTTCATTAATTCTTACCAAGAACCATGTATCTTAGCCCAAGCTTATATAGCAAAATGATTAAGAGCACTGGGTCTGGATTTTAGATTTCACAGGCCAAAACATTGCTTTACAAATCAAGGGGACTGCCATAATGACGTCAACATTTAATTTTGGCAAGAAAGAATATATTCAAAATTTGCCAATTTACTGTCACCGTCTGTGGCAAAAACTGCTAATTGCCTACTGAACATCCATTCTCCCCTTCTTCCTGATAAACAGAATGCTATTTTATTTGGGGTGGCAATATGGCAAAATCAAAGCCACATTTTCCAGTCTCTGTTAGTGACTGGGTAGAGCATCTGTGGTAGCTTCTAATGAGATATGACTGGTCTTCATGTGTCTTTCCCCCACCCCTCATGTTCCTTCTTCCAATTTAATATTACCACCTTTGTGGACTACAGTGCATCTTTATCATACTAAATATGAGACTCACTCTAAGGAGCCTGCAATTTTTCCTAGAAAGCAAGGAGCAACATACTTGCTCCATGCTTAGAACCATCCAAATCTTTCTTGATGCTTCTAGTTCCCTCCATTGCTGCTTTCATCATGTTGGACCCTTGTAGGTATGTGAGGGGAGAGGGCAGGCTGACATCTGACCTCTGGCCCTTCTTTCTCTTTCTGAGATTTCTCCTTCCATCATGACAAGACCTTTTGTTTGGCCCTCCAGTCTGGTATTAACTGCCCTTGAACCATGACCTTCTCATTTTATACATGACACTATGCCTTTTGTATCATTGAATGTTCATCTAAGATAGCATAAAGCACTCTAGGTATTTCAAAACAGGAAAACTCAATACATAGAAGTGGTTATCAAATGTTGGATAGGCAGGGGAGATGTGTGGTAGGCACCATGATGCTTCACCCAGAACTCCCCTTCAAGGAAGGACTTGTTGGCCCAGCTGCTAGGAATGTTGAGAATGCTGGGGGCCAACAGCTTTTAGCTGTCAGCTCACTTCGGGGCCGCTCTCAGCTACAGAGAGCACTTGCCCAAGACCATGCCCTCCTGGGGCACCATTTTGGTCCACTGCCAGATAATTATAATGATCGCTATGTGCTCCAGAACTCCCTGTGGGTTTGGTCAGGCACTGAAGTTTGACTTCCCCTTCTACAATCCTGCTGTCTCCTGCTCCCTCCCACAGATGCTAATCCTTAATAAATACCCTGGGCAGTTCCCTGGTGGTGTAGTGGCTTAAGGTTAGGCACTGGCGCTGTCAACGCTGCGGCCTGGGTTCGTTTCCCAGCCAGGGAACTACCCACCATTAAAAAATATATATATCCTGCACACCAAACTCCAAGTCAGCATTAGCTTCCAGACAATCCAACCTGTTACATGAAGTTACCCAGAGATTAGTAACTGCAGAAAATCACAGACAACCCTAGCACGAGCAACAGAGGGCAAGAAGGATGTCACCAGAGCCTGGGGGCCTGCTCACCAATGACATGCATGAAGCATTCACTGGAACAGAACCACTACAGAAACTCCAGAGACCCCTGTGGAATAACAAAAGTCTCTGCATCCTGGAGCCACCCACTGCTGATAAAGATGCCACTATAAATACAAAAAAGAAAAATGCCTTCTATCTCCTTCCCTCTTTCTTAGTCACCTACCATTTTTTTCCCATTAGAAGAACCTGCCTTGAAGCCAGCTGGCAAAGGAGTCTGGGATATTGTCTTCACAGGGTTCCAACCCTGAGTGACACACAACAGAGCATGGAAGGCAGGAATGGTGCTGATGAAAAAAGGCAAATGATTGGCAATAAACCCACACCTTAAGAAAAACTGAAGGGGAGGTATGAGGGCTGAGCTTTCAAATGAGCTTCCAGGTCTGGCTGACACCTTGATTGCAGCCTCATGACTCTTAAGCAGAGAACCCAGCTAAGCCATGGCCACGCACAGACTACTGACCTATAGACCATCAGGAGATAAGTAACGCATGTTGTTTTAAGTCGCTAATTTTTTGGTAATGTGTTAGGAAGCAATAGATGACTAATACAGTGAGTGATTAACAATGTGGGGTAGAAGAAACACAGGAAAGCTTCTTAGAGAATGTTTGGAATAAAGTATAATATTTCAGTAGGTAGCAAAGGGAGCAAGAATGTTGCAAGTAGAGAGAAAAGCAAATACAAATGTTTAGAGGTATGATGCTGCATGGAGTATTCCAGGACCTACATGCAGTTTAGTACCGCTAGGTTGAAAAATATCAGGGTACATGGCAAAAGATGAAGCCAAGAAGTCAAGAAAGTTAGACCGTGGTTCTCAAAGTGGAATTAGAACCAACCAGCAAGCTTTAAAAATACTGGCACCTGGTTCCCACCTCCAGAGATTCTGTTGTAGTAAGTATGGGTTGCTGCACTGACACAGGGATTTTAAAAAATTCTCCAGGTAGCAGGGGAGAATCTAGAGTAAAATGAATGAGGTACTTGCCTTGGGTATAAAATTTAAGGGGACACCAAAAACTCAGTAATCAAAATAAGTAATAATTTAATGCAATACTTTTAAAAAAATGAAAATTAAAGCAAAAACTCCATGATGAACAAAGTATGTTTTTAAAAATCAAATAAAGACAGAATCCTCAGGTTATTCTAATGTGTAGCCAGCCTTGAGAACCACTGCTCTAGACCTTGAAGTAGGATGACCAGACATCCTTTTTGAAATGGGACATAAAACAATGGTATTGTCCCATTTCAAATGGTATGTGTGGTCAGTCTAGTGTCACTGGGCTAAATTCAAAGTTGCTTTCTGTCTCATTTAAAATGAGACGTCTGGTCAGCCTACCTTGAAGGACTTGTGTACCTTCCTGTGGACCTTAGAATTTGTACTGGGCAAAGGGACTAAGCTTGGGCCTCAAGCAGCAGGGAGACATGATTAGATGTACGATTTTGGAAAGTTCCTTTGGCTGCTGAATGGTGAGTAGGTGGAGAATGGGTAAGTGTGGCAGGATTACAAAACCAGAGATAGACTAGCTGGAAAGATACTGCATAAATTCTACTAGAATAGCAGCATGTTAGAAGAGAGGAAGGATGAGTCAGTGGTGTGCTGGAGCTGGCTGAACCAGCTCGTGAGAGGGATTGTGTGCATCTCTTCCTCAACTCTGTGTTCAGTGACATCATATTGGTAGTTTGAAATCGGCAGTGGTGAAGGTATTTACACCAGAGAAAATGGCGAACGCTACTAATCAGAGGTGGGCTTTCGTTTGTTTTTTTTGTTTGTTTTGGGGTAGAGTCAGTTCTTAAACATTGACTAGTACATCCATGGCTGAGAGACATGTTTGTGAACACGAGAGAGGATTCAATGATGAGTTAGACATGGAAGGTAGAGGGCAGAGGGAGAGAAGAACTGAAATGACCCACAACATGACTGTATGGCATGAGCAACTAAATTATGAACTCCAAGAAGAGAGAGTTGGTCCCAGGTTATCAGTTGCAAAGGGCAGTGTACAGGGGGGCATCTGAGGAATGTTTCTTTGGTGCTTTTTATTATAGTTCAAAGCAGCTCTGAAGAAGCATAGGCCCTAAAAGATTTAAGATATGCCTAAAGGACACAAGAGACAAGCTGACTAGTAAGAAATTCTTGTCTCCTCTTTCGCATCCCTTGGTCTGTGATCTCAAGGATTTTGTGTCTGGGGAGGAGCCATGAACATCACTAGCATGAAGCTGGTGTACCCTCAGGCGCCACAGAAGCAATTGCAGTATTACTATGATCTGGTTAACTGGGAAGTGGGCTGGAGTGTTGATTCTACGGGCTGGTCTGCCAAGACATTGTTGGGTAATTAGGATAAATTGTTAAGCCTTTTAGTGCCTCTTATTCTTTATCTGTAAAAGGGTCTTACTAGTCCTTCCAATCTTATGGTGTGATTATGAAGATAAGATAATAGCTGTTAAGATTCCTCTAAAAATTGAAAAGAATTCTTCAAATACAATATATGATCACATAATTATGAAAATTATCATTATGCTAATAGCATTACGCTAATCTTTTCAAAAACCTGGATGGACCCTGTGAAATTGAATCCAGGCAGGCTCCTAGAAGGATTTGAAAGTTAAGTTTAAATTCCATGGATGATAACTAAAATTTAAGTTCATTTTTCACTTTCTACTTCCTTCCTTTAGAGTTTAAGAAACTATTGCTCTCCCTCCAACAGAGGAAATTTATTTGGTTTCATGATTAGAAATTTCAGCTTAGCTTTCCTACTATTTGATTTCAAACTTTCTCTACATATATTATCATTCAAACTGAAGGGAAACAATCTTCCTTAACTAGAGCCTGGGCCATGACCTTCCCTACATGATGGGCAGCTAATCCACTTAGAACTAGTGACTTGTTTTGTATAATTTATAAGACCCCATGAAAAGACAGGCCTACATAGATTAATATTTCAGCTGTCTTCCCTTCCATTTCATCCTCTGGATGTGGCAGCAACAATCGCATGAATCATTCCTGAACTGAGTCGATATCAAACATCCAGAGCTTCATCTGCATTCAATAAACGTTCAGCCCATTCAAGGGAAGTTCCTATAGGATTTCAAATACACAGATGATTTACCTTTGACACCTCTTACCCCAACCTGGCTGTGGTGGTTTAAAAAAAAAAAAAAAGAAAGCTTTAGCTTCTTTGACACTCCTCTTATTTAGAGGTGGGAGTCTGGACAGGCTGGCTTTCCCCAACAGAGTATGGTGGAAGTATGCTACATATGTGACTTCTAAGCTTGGTCATACAATTCCATGCAGCTTTCTCTATGTCTCTTGAAATATTTATTCTCTGAATGCTCTCTCTCTCAGGAGACTCCCTTTCAGAACATAGCTGTCATGCAGAGGGAAGCCCAAGCCACAAGAAGAGGCCATATATAGATGCTTTGGTCAACCATCCCTTAGAAGCACAAATTTTGAACCATCTCAGGCCAGGTACCAAGCATGCAAGTGAAGAAGCCTTCCAATGATCCCAGACCCCAGCCATGGATTCACCCAGCCATTCAAGACTTTTTACCTGAGGTACATTTGTGGAATAGGGACATTGTAGAGCAGGGAGAAGCCATCCCTACTGTGTACTGTTTGAAACCCTAACCTGCAGAATTCATAAGAACAACAAAATGGTTGCTGTTTATGCCTCTAAGTTTGGGATCATTTGCTACATAACAATAGATAACTGGAATACTGGCTGACTAGGCTGTTTGTTTGTTTTTTTTCCTTTTCAAGTCCATGAGAAATTACTAGCTTAGGCAAAGAGGATAAATTTATTCAAAACAATGAAATTATTATTTACTTCTGGCTAAAGCACTAAACAAGCCTCTTTGTTGCAGCTCTAGATTATTCTTCCCTGTGTTGACTTGTTGGTAGAAAGGCCAGTTCTTAGTGTTGGATTTCCTTTTTCTGTCCTGTTTTTCAAGTTTTTGATGATTCATTCACTAATTCATTTATTTATCCAATAAATATTTATAAAGCTCCTTCTATGTACCAGGTACTCTTCTAGATGGTCAGGTTATGATGGTGATCAAAACACACATGAACTTTTTGGTCTTTCTGGAGATGGAGTTTAGTGCAATCAATGGTCTTAATTTTTTTCATGCCACAGGCTCCTCTGTCCTCCTAGATGGGGAGGTCTATGGACCTTTTCTCTGAATAGCATTTAAAGTACATAACATAGATTACTTATGATTGCAAGGAAACTAATTATATCGCAGTAGTTACCAAAATATTTTGAAAATACTTTTGTGATATAATAATATATGTTTATTTATGAATGCATTAAATAACAAGATCTAGTTGTGAGTTTAATAAATTTTGAGGTAGTGATGATTCAATATAATATATTGAGATACTTGATAAAACTATACTATGGATTTCTGTTGGTGACGATGTCACAGATACAGTCAATACTACTGTGGTTTATTGTCTATATACCTAATAAAAAGGAGAAGCTAAATTTTAGTTAGATTTAGTGAAATAAATATGAGACATTTTTCTTTCCAAAATTAATGCTTCTTCTGGATTCCGTAGTCCATGGATCCCAGGTTAAGAACACTTAGGCTGGGGCAGAGATAGACATCAACTAACTGATAGCACCAATACATAGGGTCCAGCAAAAGTAATGCCAGAATCTGTACATGAGTGTATCATGCAAGATGGACAGCAATTTGAACATTTTGCCTAAAATATCACCTCAAGTGTGCTTTAGTGGGATATTGTTATATTATAGAATTACATGCTTATGATTTTGTAATAAACGATTTGGTATATTAATAGATTACCCGCTCATGAAAAGGGGTGTTATTTGTGCCAGACCCTGTATGTATAATAACAATCTGTGATGCCTCCTATGAAAATATGTTAGTTTCCCAAGACTACTATAACTAATTACCACAAACTTGGTGGCTCAAAACAACAGAAATTAATTCTCTTCGAGTTCTGGAGTCCAAATGCCTAAAATCAGCATCATTAGGCTATGCTCCTTCTAGAGGATCTAGGAGAGAATTTGTTCATTGTTTCTTCCTGCTTCTAGTGGCTATTGGCTCTCCTTGGCTTGTGGCCCCATCACTCCAATCTTCAAGGCCAGCATTGTCAAATATCTCTGTTCTGTCTTCATATTGCCTTCTTCTCTTTGTGCATATCAAATACCCTCTGGTTTCCTCTTATAAGGACACTTGTGACTACATTTAAGGACCTCCTAGACAATCCAGGATAAGCTCCCTATCTCAACATCCTTAATTTAATCACATCTGCAAAGTGTTTGCCATATAAGGTACATTTACAGGCTCCAGGGATTAGGATGTGGATATGTTTTGAGGAGCTATCTTTCACCCTGTCAAACTGACTAGGAGTACTGATCCAATCCTGGGGGTGCGGATGTGCCACGGATGTTTTTCTTGAGAAATAGACTTTGGGTTAATAGCTAAAGGAAGAATAAGAATAACTAGATGAAAGGGGTGGGCAAGGCAGGTGAGATCATTTCAGATGGGGGACTAATTCAGGCAAAAATGCAGGCACTGGAAGGTCTATATGACATTCAAGGTGTGGAAGATAGGTGATATATGTAGGACCCAGGGGGTACCCAAGTGGAGTGTTGAAAGAAAGATGCTCAGGAGAGGTCAGTAGGGGCAACATCATGAAGTATCTTATAAAATTTAATTGTAAAGATTTCCTTTAGAGCAATGAGAAGACATTGGAAGGCTGAATGTTTATGTCCTCCTAAAGTTAATGTGTTGACATCTTAAACTGCAATGTGATGGTATTAGCAGCTTTGGCCTTTAGGACGTTATTAGGTCTTGAAGGTGGAGTCCTCATGAACTGGATTAGTGCCCTTGTAAAAGAGGCCTGAGAGAGCTCCTTTACCCCTTTCACCATGTGAGGATACAGCAAAAAAGCACCAGCTATGAACCAGGAAGCAGGTTCTTGTAAGACACTGAATCTGCCAGTGCCTTGATCTTGAACTTTCCAGCCTCCAGAACTGAGAGAAATAAATGTCTGTTGTTTACAAGCTGTTCAGTCTATGGCATTCTGTCATAGCAGTCCAAATGTACTAAGACAGCGAGTGTCATATGCTCAGAGCTGAGATTTTGAAAAATCACTCTGGTTTAAGTGAGGAGAATAGATTATGGGGTGAAGAGTTGCAAAACTAAGTAGTAAGGGGAATCAGTTAGAAGGTGTGGCAGGGTCTTAGACAAAGATGACAGACGACATGACCTAGGGTACAGGTGATGGAGGTGGGAAGAATTTGAGAACAGGTTGAAACTAATCCAGTGACTCAGGGCACAGTATAGGTTTGGTTAACTAGAAAAACATGGACAGTGTAAATTTTCACCATATATGAGTTTTAATTTATAAATCTGGGTGTAGGAAGTGAAATGTATCTTTATTTTACTAAATTAAACTTAGTATGCTCTGAGCTGGTAGGAAATTCAGTATCAGTTACTACTATTATAATTTCACATGCTCACTTCCCAAGGCTTGTGTGAAAGGTTTGAACACTTTATACAGATGACATTTGGGGAAGGGCCTTGGGGTATGTTTAGTTTTCAGTAGTCTCAGTGGTCACCGCTGAATATATTTTACACACACACACACACACACACACACACACACACACACACAGAGGGTGCCAAAATAAAAGGTATACACATTTTAAGAAAGGAAAAAACTGCATTAAAATTGTAATACTTTACTCAATATATACTGATAACAAAAGATTAATACAAGTCACATTTGACTTTTGCAGTTACAAGAAGTGCTCCAAGTGGTTACCATCAGCATCCAGACACTTCTGATTACGGCAAACTACTGTTTAAGCCATATTTATGAAAGTGTCCACTTGTATCACTGTGATGCCATTTCAATTTCTTCCCAAAGTACCTCCAGTGTCGCGAGTTTTCTATGGTATACCATGTCCTTTAAGGTCCCCCATAGGTAGAGGTTAAGGAGTGTTAAGTCAGGAGAATATAGAGGAAACCCAAAACAACATTCTCAAACTTCAAATACCACTTCAAAATGGTCTTGTGCTCCTCAAATGACAACCGTGCTTCTGCCATTTTCTTTGACTGTCCTGCCTGTCACATGGTAACACCAGCATTCATTTAATTAACACCATCTTTTGAGTGAATGTCATACCACACATTGCTACTGTAATTCAATTCAACTTTGAAAAGTAATACATAGATAGCATCAAAAATGTGTATAATTTTTGACACACTGTATGTGTGTATATATATATATGTGTGTGTGTGTGTGTGTGTGTGTGTGTGTGTGTGTATGAGTTCAGACAATTAATTTCACAAACTCATTCTAGAAAAAGTGCTATTAATACATATCTCATTGCTGAACATCACTACGGTCACCTTCAAAGTACTTCCCTTGGGAAGCTGTGCACTGACACCAGCGCCTAGTCCACCCTTCAAAGAAATATCAGAAGTCTTTTTTTTCTGGAATGGCCATCAGAGCTGTTGTCATCCCCACAATTCGACAATTAAGTTCGCAAATTTGCCACCATGCACAGTAAGGTATGTAGCACTTTTTCCAGGAATTAATTGTCCAACCTCATATGTGTGCGTGCGTGCGTGTGTGTGTGTGTGTTGTCCATAAAGTAGCCAGCCATGTAATTTGAAAAGTAGAGGCATATATGGCTGTATTTTTTCCAGACAAACTCTGTGTGTGTGTGTGTGTGTGTGTGTGTGTGTGTGTGTGTGTGTTCAATAGCCTGTTTCCCTACAATTTCAAAGCATTATATGCCAAAATTCACAGACAGTTCTTTGGTTCTTTTTTGTAAGCTACTGTAGCCACCAGAAATTTTCAGATACAGGAGAATTAGCTCTTTACCAATACAAAGCAAATCTTCGAACAAATTTTGCCACTTGCATAAACATTAACTTTTTTTTTTAAAGGAAAGCACGAGAACAGTTCATACAACCTGTATATAGGCTTGGAAGCCTTGGGTCTCTGCCCTTTCAGGTGCTCCAACCACTACCTTGCTTGAAAGATTCGCTTGAGGCAAATCTCAAAACTCCAGAGGCAAGATTCTTCAATCATGCAATCACACCTTTCCTGTTCAAGGTTGAGTATAATACCATTTAGAGATTGAGTCTAGAGCTAGCTGCCTATTGATGTGGGCTATAGGCCTTACTATTAATAACTTCTTATGTCTTGTTTATACTTCCCTTTTGGTTCTCCCATAATCCAGGTAGTTCTTTAAGCGGTGAAGAAACCACCAGTAGGTGAATGGAGCCTTAGGAAAACAGGCTAGCCAATGAAAAGTATGTTATGCAGCCAGTTACCACTGTGGGTGGCTAGAGCTTAAATCTTCAGGAAAAATGCTTGAAGCCAGTGTAGAACAGAGACCTCAGAGTTAGACCATCTGAGAGGTAAGGGAACTGGGGTATTTATGCACCAAAACTCTGGTTAATTATTAATTGAAGGTTGGCTGCTCAAGAGGAAACAATTTCTTGGAACTGTTGGCCAGCCACACAGGTACAAAAGTGGGCTCCAGTGACAAGAGAAAGCCCATAAGCCAGCCAATGCAGTACCAGCACTTGATGGTGAGCTGGTATGTCCAAAGTGTAAGGGTGAGAGGATGCAGGTGGTATGCCAACAGCATTGGCTACAAGTAGAAAGAGAGCCTAGTTAACAAGTTACTAATTCCACCATTTCTGATACTTACTATATACTAATTAGGAAAACCTCAAGTGTTGATTGGAACACCAATGTTGTGGTGCTTGAAAGAGTCACCTCCAGAAGGTAGCCTTGCTGATCTATTGTCAGCTGAGAACTCCTGGAGTGTGGTGCCTCTAATAGCCAACTGATGGTCCCTAGAGGTGAAGCTTAAAGTATCATATAATAACATCACAAGGGCTATGCTGAAATTATTTAGTGTGAATTACAGATATCATCACATTGCCATCCCAGAACCCTTTATTTGCAGAACTTAACCCTATTCAGTCACCATGTGTGAGAACAGGGTTTGGGTCCCCCACTGCTAGCAGAACCTACAAGATCCCAGGCCCTTTCCTCAAAGAGTCTCAAACCATCTGTATGCCATCTCCCCCTTAAGGGGGATTTCCTCTTCTTAAACTCCTTGAATATCAAATATTCTCTTCTACTTACTGACACCTATCTCCCCCTGCCCATGCACAGATACATACTCTGTCAGTGTAATTTATTTCCATGGCTCTGGGTTTCTGTAAATTAGCAGACTGGAGTTGCACTTCTTACCCTGTGCCCTGAGATTAGCAACTCTTAGTTTTTAACCATTCCACATGGAGCCCCTGAAGCAAAGAAGGCCCTTGCTCATCTTCCTCTAGGGGACCGAGGAGAAGGAAAAATACTTAAAGCAGCAAGATCAAACTATAAATGACTATCTTAACAAATTATCCTGCCATGTGTGTGTAAAATTTGAGCTCTGTGCTTTCATTTAAAAAAATCAAGGTAATTTTCAAATACTTAACATAGATTGATGCTACCACAGCATAGTTACCAATCCACTGAATGTGTCTCATGTTCCAGGGTCTATGACAAGATCAGTAGAATTCTTGTGAATCTTTGTGAAGCATGATTATCCCTTTTTACAGATAAGGAAACTGATTTTTGTAGGAATGCCTTTTAAAAAACACTATCTTTTTATAATTACAAAAATGTTCACTGGCAAGAAAATTAAAATACTCCAGGAAGGAAATAGAAATTCTTGTAAACCCTCAATTCATAGATTATAATTTATTATATTTTTATTATATCATTCCCATCTTTTTTGACATCTATTGGCCCATATAGTTTGAAAAACCAAAATTGGGCTCTTTCAGTAGCAATCTTTTTTTATTTATCATCTGAGCATGCTGAAAGATGATTTTCTGACATGGATTTTCTTGAGCTGGAAACTAAATTTTCACCAGCGCAATCCAAAAGTATGCAGTCTTCTCATCATTCATGCAATGAAGAAATATGCACTGAAAAGCGGGGTGGGTGGCTTAATTGTGCAATTTTTCTGGGCTCTTTGTAAGACTCTTGGCCTGCAGCTTACAAAACCTTTGCTTGGTTTGCTAAATAGCCCTTCTCACTCACCCAGGGATCTTCCATCTGATTGAGCATCTGCAATTTAGATTGTGCTACTTTAAAATTTGAGCCCATTCTCATTGATCATCTGGGACCATAATAAAAATCTATACATTTTATTCTTCCTCTTTTCTACTTTCTCAAGTAAAAACAAGTTTGAGAATTCTAATTAAGTTGAAAACAACATTTTTAGAGTGGATCTCAAAGACTAAAAGGAAAGAAAAGAGAAACCCATCTTGAGTTTCCTCTTCAAACTCTTCACAAGCCCACGATTGTCTTGGGTTTGAGTCCCAGCTGAGCGAGCACATTCCCTGCCTGGGGCAAAGACTGGGCTTGGCATCTTCCCAGGCCGCCTCATTGTGATGGAACGCTGAGACCCGCCACTGCTGCAGTGGGAGGATTGTGAACCCCTCGCAATGGGAAGTGGGTGGCCTCACCCCTGGCAACCAGGGTCTCTGTGGCTACATTTCCTTTCAGGGGCAGTCACAACCTCCCTCCCCTGCTTGCTTCCTTGCTGCAGACCATAATAACCCAGGCTGTGAATCCTGTTAGAGTGAGGACTGTGTCTGACCTATTTTTGAATCCTCAGCCCCTAGTAGTGCTCAAATTATGCTTATCAAATGAATGAATGAATGAATGATCTAATTTGCATAACACTAAGGCATTTACCAGAAGCAACAGTCCCCTTTGACCTTCAATGAACCAAATGCACAGGATGTGTTTTACAATACCCAGAGGGGTCCCAATGCCAAATTTAAACAAATCCCTCCCCACAAAGCCTGGACTAAATAACCAGCACCATCATGCTAGACTTCTTTCTTTCAAGCCCCACTGTCCAGTCTGCCACCAGCCAACGTCAAAAGAAGGGCTCTGATCTGGCTTCTGATTGCTTGTCAACCTCACTAGCAACTTTAGTCAAGACCTTCATCCCATTGCTCCTTTCACAATGGGATCTAACCAATCTTAGAGCAAAACACTTCCATCAAATAAAATTTTACACAAAAGCCCAAGGTTTCAAACTGATGAAAACTGTTGCTCTAAAAGATAAAGACGAAGTATCCTACACACCCTCCTACTCTAAACCTATTGTCAAGTGGAATCATAGGCCCTAGGGACACACTTTGAAAACAATTGACCAAGACTTCTACATTCGCCTTGCCCTTAGCCTCCCTGCCTCAGCTTGCTAAAATGAACTTTAAATCATGCCACTTTCCTGCTTAAAATCTTGTATTGCTTCCAGTTATGGATAGGAAAACATCATAAGTCCTCAGCCTGAATTCAAAGTTCTTCTCAATGTGGCCCCACCCTGCATTTTCTGACCTATCTCCCATCATGCTATCTAAAGCTCCCTGGGTTCCAACCTCTTTAAACATCTTACTTTTCCCTGAGTGCCTCAAGACTTTTCACAACCATGTGACATTGCATATGACATGTCCTTACTCAAGGATGTTCTTCACTTCCATTTTTTGTTTTTCGAATTCAAGAGACTCTTTGGGATGTTCCATATGTGCTATTTCTTCCACTCAGCCTTCTCTGAGGACTTTTCTTCCTTATTAGATTGTGGGTTTTGTGGAGACAAGGATGGTGTGTCATTCCACTCAGTACTCCAAAGTGCCTAGCACACTGCTTGGTAAAGAGCAAGTGATCAATAAATATTAGTAGAAAAAAATGAAAGGGTCATCAAAGCAAGAACATACCATTGTTGGCTAAAACCATCAATGATAGATTCCCAGATAAGGTGAGACTCAAGCTGAAGTCTGAAACACGGAAGGGACTGGTACAACTGGAAACTAGTTAGAGGATTTTAATCTACTGCTGACTTTGGCTGAATAAAATCAGGATTATTGCTCTGACTGGCCTTTATCAAGGAAGCATAGCTAAGAACTGAGATAGGAGTCTCCACAGCATTTATTTGCCTGAGTAGACCATGGGTTGCAATTTCCAAAGTGAATCTTATCCCCATTAAACCATGGCTACTGTGCTGATTATTCTTCATCTCCACCTCACCCAATCCACCACGCATCCATTTTCTACTCTTCTGCCCTTGAGGACTGCATCTCCTGGCTCCCTAGTCAGCTGATTTCTGATTAGATTCTGACAGTGGGAAGCACTGGCAGGAGATCTGGAGCAAAGAAGGAGAGAAAGTGCAGAGTCCCTTCTCTCTCTTTGATTCCATGTCTTTAGAAGGGGTTGTGCCATTCAGCTATGGCTCCATGGTAAGCAGAATAATGGCCCCTCCCCAAAGATGTCTATGTATGCTAATGCCCAAAACGTGTGAACATATTAATTTACAATGGCAAAAGAAAAGATCTTTGCAGTTGTTGTTAAATTAAAGATCTTGAGACAGGAAATCTTCCTGGATTAACTGGGTGGGGCCAAGGGAACCACAAAGGTCCTTATATTTGTAACAGCAGCAACAGGAAAAATATGAACTCCTCTTGATTACCCCTTTTCTGTGACCCTTTTTTTGCAGCTGCAGGTCCTACTGGGTTCAAATAACTCTGATTATTTCCCTGGTTCTTGTTTTCTGCTTCCTGCTGTTAGTTTTTGGGTGTCTCAACATTCCTTATTGGTTCCTGTAACCCTTCCCACATCTCTGTGAGTTTTTCTTCCATTAAAGTCTCTACAATCATCTGATCTGGATTCTACTTCCTGCTATGTTGGTGTCTAGTTCTTCACCTTTGAGAAACATGGCAAGACAATTCCTCTGGCCACAGAGCTCTCTCTGGACTGAGGGGGTCATGCATTTTGGTCAGAGCACCTTCTCAGTAGAGTCTACCTTTCCCAGAGGCAAAATGCTTGCCAGCTTCCACAAAGAAGTCTGGCAGAATTTGAGGGCATCAATATAGCCCCTCTAGCAGCAAAACATGGACATACACGGGCTGTTCAAAAGGTATCCCACCATGTAATATGAAAAATAGAGGCATGCATGGCTGGATATTTTCTGGACAGCTCTCATATATCTCATTCTTTTTCTAGCCTAGGGATTTTGAAGCTCACTGGTCTCTGAATGGACATAAGGGAGAGGTCTGTGAAATGCCTAAAGTTGTAAATTTTGTGCGCAATTTTGTGCATAGGGAGGAGAGGAAAAGGTCTGAGCTTTCCCTAACTAGATTCTCAGGGGATCTCTGCTCAGCTACTGGTGTTTCCCTCATTGTCTCAGATGTAGCAGATGCTTTCTTTGCCCTGTGTCACATCTCCTTGGCCCACTTCTAGGATGCTATAGATGCCAGTTCCTATGAATGCAGGTTCCTGCCCACCTTGTGTGTCTTTCCACTTTTCTACTTCATTTTTATCCCTGAAGCAGTGGAAACCTGCAGGAGTAGCCTGTAAGTGTGGGGGGAGTTAACATCCTTGGGAGCAGAAGTCAATGGATAAATGCCCATCACCATCCTCCTGACTGAACTCTTTTAGGAGGCATTCTGTAGACGTCACAGAAGTGCCTGCACAATCAAGTCCCTGACAATGATAACACCTTGCTAAAGCATTCCTACTGGCTTGCTCTCTTTCCCTGTCTCACTCTCCCTGCTTCTTGACTTCTGCTTCCTGGGATCACCTCTAAGATCAGCTACTTACACCCTGTCTCAAGCTTTTCTTTCTGGAAAAAAAACAGATCAAGACACTAGAAGAATTTGAGACTAAATTTGGGCTCCTCATTAAGAGCACTGCCTCACCTACCAAGTGATGCCGAGACACTCAGGCCCACTGGTGGTTAATAAAGCTTCCCTGTTCCACTTTGGAGGCCATAGCTGAAAGAAATTCCTTTTGGAAGAGTGAACTATTTTTCTTCCTTTACTTTCTGGGACTCAGAATGACCAGTCCCTTCTCTCATTTGTTATCTTTGTCTCATAACACCCCATCCAACACCCAAACCCATACTCGCCAGCAGAAGCTGGAGGAATGGAAAAGTCCACCTATATCCCAGAAGAAAAGAATTCCACTGGGGCCTCATTAATTAGGCTTTCACTGCCTACTGGTCATGCCTCTAACCGAACATTTCAGCATGTGCTTTTATTATTACTAGAACACCTCAACCAGATCTAGCACATTTCATAGGTGAGAATAATGTGACAGGAAGAAGATAAGGAAGGGCTAAATCCATTTTTTAATCTGGCTGGGAAAAGTCTAGATCACAACTGTATTAGTTATCATTGTTACATAACAAATTCTCACAAATTTAGAGGCTTTAAACAATACCCATTTGTTATCTCACAGTTTCTATGGGTCAGGAGTCCAGTACAGCTTGACTGGGTCTTCTGCTCAAGGTCTCGGTAGGCTGCAATCAAAGTCCTGACTAGGTCTCATCTGGGGCTCAGAGTCTTCTTCTAAGCTCATGTGGTCATTGGGCAAATTCAGTTCTTTGCAGTTGTAGGCTTGCCTCTCCAAGGCCAGCAGCAGAATTTCTCTGAGCCCTTCCACTTCTGACTTCTAGACTGACTTTAACACTTTTGTTATGATATTTGGATATAGCTGAATGAATATTTTCATCCAGTGGCTGTGGCATTGGAGTTTACTCCATGAGCTCAAAAAAAACTTTTGAATTTTTGGCTAAAAGTTTGAATTTTTGGCTAAAATTCAATATAATGGTAAATTTATTACCATATAACAAAAATTTTAAATAAATAATGTTACTTATATACAAAGAAACTCAAAATATTATTATTAGAAGCATAAAATACTCAAAATACCGACATTTTATTTTTTGTGTCTTTTGACACATGTTGAAAAAAACTTAAATTCAATGAAAGGGTTAAAGGGATCACCTGACTAGGTCTGACCCACACACACACAAAGGAGTGGGGATTATACAAGGGTATGGATTATTGGGAATCTTCTTAGAATTCTGCCTCAAGACCACCCTGACTGGCCTCCTTTGAGAAATGCAAACTGGAGAAAGGGATTGTAGAGAGATAAAGAAGTTGATCTGACCTTAGTTGTTTTCTCTACTTGTCATTCTCTATGAGTAATGTCTTTTCTAATGAGAAAACTTTGTATTATTTTTAAATTAGCCATCACATGAGAAAAAAATAGCCATGAAAGTTTTGTCAATGCAATTATTTCTTTGGTGAGATTGGGCAGAAAAAAAACCACATGACTCTCTTTACCTTTGCTAACACCAGGTCCTCAAGTCCAAGACTAGGGGTCACACTTGACACCTCCATCATTTTCTTTTGCCATATAAATCTTCAAATTATATCTATTTTACCTCCTCAGTGTTTCACAAATCCATGATTGCTATAGAAAACCCCTACACTCCATGTCACCCACAGCAGTCTGAGATGGGTGATCACATTCCTGATCCAGGGCAGGGTGATATCCTGTAACTGTTCTCCCAACCTGTTTATTTCAGATGTCTAAGGACAGCCCTGTGGATGGCTCCATTACTGTATTATTTGCCTAGGGTTGTCATAACAAAATATTGTAAACTGAGCAGTTTAAAACAACAGAAATCTATTGTGTCACAGTTCTGAAGGCTAGAAATCTGAAATCAAGGTGTTAGCAGGGTCATGCTCCCTTCATCTCTGGATTCTAGACTCTATTTAAAGGGATTGCCTGATTAGGTCTGACCCACACACCCTAAGGGTGGGGATTACAAAAGGGTGTGGGTTACTGGGGACCTTCTTAGAATTCTGCCTCTCGACCACCGTTACTGGTCTCCTTTGAGATATGCAAACTGAAGGAGAGGATTGCACAGAGACAAAGAAGGATACTTTATTGCCTGTTCTAGCTTCTGGTTCCCCCAGTCATTCCTTGGCTTGTGGCTGCATAACTCCAATCTCTGCATTGATCTTCATATGGCTATCTTACTTCTGTGTTTGTGTGTCTCTGCCTTCAAACAGCATTCTCCCTGTATGTCTGTGCAAATTTCCCCTTTTCATATGGACACTCATCATATAGGATTAAAACCCACCCTAATTACCTTGTCTTAGTTTAATCATCTGCAAAGATCCTATTTCCAAATAAAGTCACATTTCCAAATAACAAGAGTTAGGACTTCAGTCTATCCTTTCCGGGAAGAAGGGAAGAGAACACTGTTCATTCCACAGCAATCACTCTGATAGGAATATAGGCATCCCACTGATTTACGGTTGTCCTCACAGGGCCGCTAGGCAGTGGAAGAACACAGGCTGGGGGAACAATGTACTACCACTCTGGGTGGACACCTGGCTGACTGCAGACACAGCCAAGGTCTCACTCTTGTGAAGACTAGAAAATAACCTGACTAGAGTTACATTGTGGATGATGTGACATTTCCACTCACAGAAAGATGGGATTTGGAGCTGGCAAGGACATTAAATGTGCCTTTGGCAGTGGCCTTTCTCTGGTTCCCAATAAGGCATTTCACTTATCCATGCTTATTTATCCTTTAGATCTCAGTTTAAGTTATACTTCCTGAGCAAGGCCAACTCTGACTCTCAAAGCCAGTTTAGGTCCCTGTCACCTGCTCTCCCAGCCTCCATTCTCCTTCACAGCAGCCTCATGGGCTCCAATGCTACATCAGTGTGATTATTGGATTCATATGTACCTCCCTCCCTAGGCTATAAAGTCTGTGAGGTCAGGGACTGTGACAATTTTGTTGACTTTTTTTCCCCCTACCCAGCACCAAAGCATGTACCTGACAATGAGAAGGTGTTCAATAAATGGTTTTATTTTTATGAACAAATGAATGAATAAATGAATAAATTCCTCAGAATCATTTTTGCTTTCTGGACAGCTTGATGAATGGTAAAGAGATGAGACCAGTTGGAGAATGATATCATCCTGATATTTGTGATGGATAGATGCATCTTTTATGAATCCCCAAGTCTCTGAAAAGAGAAATGTTGATAGACGAGCTATCTCCAGAATTATATCCCCATGGAAGCCAAACAACTCCCTGACACTAACCTCAAAGTATGTGTAATTTAACTATGTACTTTAGCAAAGAGGCAATGCAACATTATGGGCTTTCATGACTGCTTATAAAAAGCTGGAGCTCCTTAGTTTCGACCTACAGAAGGCCAGGGTCCACTGGGGGTTAGTATAGAGGAACATGAAGGCCCAGAACTCAGAGTGTAATCCTCAGATCAGCAGCATCAGCAACGTCTTTTAACTGGTTAGAAAAGCTGAAGCTCAAGCCCTCCTCCTTCCTATGTGATCAGAAACTGTATGTTAACAGAGAGCACCAGGTAATCCATAAGCACAGTAATATTTGGGAAGCATTGGCCTAAAGTAGAGATGACCTCTCCATGGGGCTGGGGCCACTCACAGAATGGCAACTGGATTCCAAGAGAGGGCATCCAAAGAGAGGGTGTCTACAGAGCAAGCATCCCAAGATATCAAGGCAAGAGCTGCAAGATTTCTTTTGACCTAGCCTCAGAAGTCACACACTGTAACTCCCACTACATTCTCTTGGTTACAAACTAGTCACCCCAAATTCAAGAGAATTAGATTTCACTTCTTAATGGGAAAAATAGCAAAGGATGTGTGGCCACTTTAATCTTCCACATGCTTCTACTCTCCGTGAATCAGAAATTGTTGCCTGCTGAGATATTAACTGTTAATACCAGATGCACCATTTTAAATGGGTCAGAAAACATTAGCCTAGTCTCACTGGGCTAACTTCAAGGTGTCACTGGGCTGATCATATATATTATACCCTTTGACACAGACAGTACAGTTGTTTTCTGCCCCATTTAAAATGGTATGTATGGTCAGCCTATATTTAACAAGCACATGGTACAGATACCTGAAGTTGAGAGGTTTATTAGTCAGGGTTCTTCAGAGAAACGGAACCAGTAGGATTTATTTATATATGTGAATATATGAATTAGACACAAGGGCTTCCAGGAAAAAATTCAGCCATAAATGCCTCTATTTTTCATATTACATGGCTGGATACTTTCTGGACAGCCCTCATATGTTAATATATGTGAATATGTTATAAGTAATTGGCTCACATTATTATGGAGACTGTAAAGCCCAGAATCTGCAGTTGGCAAGCTGGAGACCCAGGGGAGCTGATGGTGTAAATTCCAGTCTGAATCCAAAGACCTGAGAACCAGGGGAGCCAATGGTTTAAGTTCCAGTCTGAAAGCCAATAGGCTCAGGACCCAGGAGAAGCTGATGTTTCAGTTTAAGTCTGAAGGCAGGAAAAAGAAAAACAATGTCCCAGTTCAACTAGTCAGGCAAGAGGAGTTTCCTCTTACTCCGACTTTTGGTCTATTCATTCCTTCAACTGATTAGATGAGGCCCACCCACATTAGGGAGCATTTACTCAGTCTACTGATTCAAGTGTTAATCTCATTCAGAAACGCTGTCAAAGACACACCCAGATTAATGTTTGACCAAATATTTGCACACTTTGTGGTCCAGTCAAGTTGATACAATATTAACTATCCCAGGAGGTAAAGTTGGTGAACTTAATTTCTGCTTCTTACTCTTGGTGGAATCTTAATCACATCTTTTGGCCTGTTTGAATCTGTTTCCTCATCTTTGAAATGAAAATAATATCTTTGTTGGGGGCTAATGAGAGAATATTTAAAATATTTAAAAGATTTTGATAAATCCTAAGTAGTATATGAATGGTGGTTTCTACTATTATTAATAGCAATAATTATGACAATAATGGGCTAGGCTTTTATATGTTTGCCTACTACCAGAGGACTTGTAAAGATGATACTTTAACCCCCAAGAATGCATTGGGATTTCAGGAGGCATAAAGATTGAGATTTTTCTGTGGCTTCTGCCTTGGCTAACACCTGGATTCCTGGTTGCCTTTGATATGCTCTGCAATTTGGAGTTTCCGAGAGTGAGACTAGCATCATGGTCACAGCCATAAAAAGCAGGGTGCCTCTGGCTCTACTCCCACTCACTCGGCAGGTACCAGGAGCCCTTCAGATTCCTCCCAAATGGTTCTGAGCCTTCCTGCTCTGTTCACAGGCTCATGCTCTTGGTGGCCTGTGGTGTCACCACCATCCCTTCCCCTGCAGCTGCTGTGCAAAGTCTCTCGTCTCTGCCTGAGCCAAAATGGCCCCATTCATCCTCAATGCTAGCCAAAGGCACTGTTGCTGCTGCCCAGTTCCGCCAGAGATGCCCCAGCTGTCATTGGCAACCACCAAATGTCTAATCAGGGTGCAGAATCCCTATACCAGATGGCTGGTGCCTGAGCAAAGGAAGTACCTCCTCTGGACCACCAAGGGGCTGGTATCAGAACTGCCAGGCTCTCCCCACATGTTCAGTGTCCTGCCAATAGTAGAGAATTTCCCTTTTAGTATATGCATATCCCTCTTTCCCCTAGCCTTAGGGCTTGGAGGCAGGACCAATTTAGTGAAGGTTGGTGATGCTGACCAGATGTGTGGTAAGAGGTCAAGAGTGCAGGCTCTACAATCAGTTGCCTTAGCTCCACCCTCACTAGCTGTATCACTTTGGTCAGTAACTTAACCTCTCTGAGCCTCAGTCTTTTTACCTACAAATAAAGAATTGATAGTACCTACTTCATAGGATTGTTGTGAGGCTTAAATGAGATAATCCATGTAATGCACTTAGTATAATGTCTGGCACATTATAAGTGCTCAATAAATGCAAACCATTATTATTTACTACCATTCTTTGCACTTAAGGTGAGTTCTTTCTCAGGGGTCACTGATCACAAATCCTAATAGAATAGTCGCAGCCCTCCAGCCACTTCCTACAGACGTGATTGGACAAGTTTGAATCCTACCATAAATATAACTTAAGCTCAACCTGGGACAATTACTATAGTCAGAATCACCAGTCTTGAATTCAACAGAGTTTAGATTTATTTCACATACATAGGTGCTAATACCAATAATTGTAAGAGCTCACACTCACTGACTGTTTGCTATATTCTAGGTACTGGCATATGATAAGCTTTTAGCTTATTTAATCTTCATGACTTCCCTATTAGATAGGTGCTATTATTATCCTCACTTAACAGGTGGGGAAAACTGAAGCACAGAGAAATTAAATAATTGTCCCAAGTGTACACAGTTACTAAGCATTGGAAGCAGGGCTCAAGTCCAACTTTCTAGCTCCAGAGCCCCAAACATAAAAATTTTATCTCCCCATTAACAAATAAAATTTGGATGCTAAAAAGCATCAAGTATCTTTTGCTTTGTAACAACTACCCCAATGCTGAGTGGCTTCAAACAATTATTTATTATTTCTCTTGATTCTGTGGATTGGCTGTAAGCTCTTCTGTTCATTTGCCATGTGGCTACATTCAGCAGGAGAATTGGCTGGAGGTTGGGCTCAGTGGGGATAGATGGGACAGCTGAGCATTCCTTCCCATGTGGTCCTTCATCCTACAGGGATGTCAGTGTCAGAGCATTGTAGTGTCATGATTCCAAGAGAGTAGAGGTAAAATCTGCAAGTTCTCAGGAGGCCTAGCTTCATAAATTGTGCAGCATCGCTTCTGCTACATTCTTTTGGCCTAAACAAGTCACAAGGTCAGTTCAGATTTAAAGGAAAAAGAAAGACTCCACTTCTTGAAGGGAGAAGCTACAAAATCACATTGCAAAGGAGTGTGCATACTGGAAGAGGAGAAATTTGTAGCCATTAAACTACAGCCACTCCCCACTTAATGGCTTACCTATTTAATGACCATTCAGTCTTTCATTCAGTTCTCCAAGGTGGGGAAAACTCTTCGTCAGTCTTTGTCTACTTCGAGCAGTCCATTACTATTCACTACACAAATTGTTCACAGTCACGCAAGACTATATATTTGTTTATAAGTGTGGTGTCGGACAGGTGATAGCTACTGAAAAATACATACTCTATGATGCCACGACATACCACAAGACATCCACCTTCAAACTCCTTGCTTATTGACTAATTTGTTTAATGACCTAGTTGTAACATCCCAACTTGGTTGTTAAGTGAGGAGTGCCTGTATTCAGAATAAATAAAAATGATTACTCCAGATTTATATTATTGTGTTGTGGTGTGTCTTGTCATTTCCTGGCACTTATCTAATGTATGCTTTTTGTACGGATAGGATTACATTATTCTAGTAGGGTGGCATGTGATAGCTATTGAACAATATATACCCTATGGCACCACGACACATCACAAGACATCCACCTTTAAGCTCCTTGCTTATCAACCAATTCACTTAATGACCTAGTCATCAGCACATGGTCTTTCGTTGTTTCCTTCACTCAGGTGGGACCATCTCCATATAGTTGTAAGCTTGACACTAGCAGCTTCATTCTTATATTCCAACTAAAAACAATGTTTTCTTCCCATTTTTTTTTCAACAAACATCCAAACATTGCATGTCAGTGGTCTGGCTCCGAACATGCATCCATCTATGAACCTATCACTGAAGCCAGGAAGTTGGAATTTGTTGATTGGCCATTCTTGGATAACATGTATATGGGATGTAAGCTGAGGAATGTGCTGGTAAATATTTAAGAGGCAGCTCTGGGTTGGGGGAAGAAAGAGGCTCATTTGTAGCGTTTTCCAAGCTCAGTGGTATAAATATTTCCACCATGGCTGATTATAAGCTACAGTCATGATGCCCATTGAACATGGACTTGGGAAAAGATAACTCAACCAGAGCTAGTAGAAGTGGTCTCCGTACTACCTCATAACCCCATCCAAATCACAGCACTAAGATTGGAGAAAGGTGATGTCCTAAAGGGAAATCAGGAAATTGAAATTAAATAAACAAATCAACAGATTTCCAATCTAATTCCTTTATTTTCTTTCCTCATAAATGGACACTATTTAATGGACTAATACTTTGCCTGCTATTCTGGTTATTCTTAATAGTCGAAGTCAAAAAGAGTTTTGGACCTGGAGATCCTCATGCTTAGTGAAATAAGCCAGACAGAAAATCAAAGAACTGTATGACGTCACTCATATGCGGAATATAACACTGAAAGCAAAGAAAAAAGAAATGAACAAACAAATAACCCATGGACACAATCAATAGTTTAATGTTTATTTGGGGACGAGAGGGTTAGGGAGGGGAGAAAGGGGAGGGGGTGGGAGAGGAGGGGGGGAAGCTAAATATAAGGTGATGGAAAGAGAAGTCACATTAGGTGGTGAACTTATTATACGTCAAGCTGACAATGCACTGTAGAATTGTATGCCTGAAACCTATGTCATCCTTGCTAACAGATGTCACCCCAATAAGTCTAACAATAAAAATGAATTTAAAAAAAAGAGTTTTGGAGATAGTAGATGTTCAACATAATAAAATGTTGAAATGAATCATTTACTCAGCATCTTTTCAGGCTAAATCAGTTTCTTTCTCAACATGATAAGTCACCAGCCTACCTGACCTTGCTCCTTCTTTAAACTGAGTGTAGATTGATCATTGTTTTTAAAAAATCACAATACAAGTAACAATTAACCTTTTTCAGTGCTTACTCTGTGCGAGGCTCTGTGCCAAGGGCTCTGCCTGGATTATCTCACTTGGTCTTCAAATCAATTTTTATGTGGTAGTTGGCAATTATTGCCATTTAACAGATGCAGATACTGAGGCACAGAGAGGAGAGGTAACTTGCTAATTGTCGCACAACTAATCAATGGCAGTGTTAGGAATGAGCCTAAAGCTCTCCGTCTCTCCTGACAATGATCTCAACTTCGACCTTCTATTGCCTTCTCACTGGCTAAGGTGGAATATCTCACAATCCAAAAGAGCCTTTTGGTAAATATTTTGCAAACCTGAGGATCCATTGCTAACAGGTCTGTTACATCAAGTCCTGTGTTTTAATATGGGTTTTCACTAAAGAGAGAAATACAAGCCTTTTGAAAGAAAGAGCAGGCTCTGGGTAGCTTCTTCTAGGAGGACAAATCCAATTTGGGACACAAGTAGACAGGTTGTGATTTAGGCTGCATCTGCTCACAGCAGGGATCTCTAGCCTGTAGTTGGTGAATGTGTGAAGTCTTCCGAACTCCCCGTGAGGGGTTGAAACCCACCTCCAGCTCCTTTGAGTCAGGATCCTGGAATTTGCCACTAGTAAACCACCATTCCAGGTGAGACTCAGGTCTCCCTTAGAACCTCTTTATTTGACTACCACTTATGGGACAATCAGAGTAGAGTGAAAGTGAAAGGGCCCTGAGGTGGAAAGAGGAGGGGTGGGCCTCCCCTATGACTAATGTTTATCCAGGAAGACCTTGGCTGAGTTGGGTGTCTCCTTCAGGCTGGAAAGGATGATTTGTGAATCTGGGAGTTTGAATTTTATGACCTGAACCTTTAGCCTATTCGGGCCCTGAGAGGGAAGCCCAAGAGGAGAAGTTGCCAGAGGGAGCTAACAATTGACCTTGGTTTGATTTGTTCCAGTTGTTTTGTAGCTGCCCCTTAGTCTGTTGTCATCAATCGCTAGGAGTCCCTGGTCACTCAACTCCCAAGCTGGAGTCAAGCTGTGGGTAGAAGAGGGCAAGAAATAAAACAGTGGTTCTCAACCTTCCTAATGCCACGACCCTTTAATATAGTTCTTCATGTAGTGGTACCCCCATAACATTATTTTCGTTGCTACTTCATAACTATAATGTTGCTACTGTTATGAATCATCATGTAAATATCTGCTAGGTGTTTTCTGATGGTCTTAGGTGTCCCCTGTGAAAGGGTCATTCAACCCCCAAAGGGGTCACAACCCACAGGTTGAGAACCGCTGAAATAAAATGAGGATGAGGACTCTGTCTTTAGAAGACAAGAAGGAGGGCACAAGGAAAGAACAGAGACCTCCACATTGGCATGGCATTTCCAGGGAACCCTTGTGCTTAGAGCTTTTGGAGCTCAGTGGAAGGAGGGAAGGCAGGCTTTGTGAAGTAAAAGGCCTTTCTGAGATTATTCAGAGGGCAGACATAAACATCTTGAAAGAACGGCAAAAAGTATTCAAGCTGGAGGAATCCCTATGGAGAGGTAGGGGTGAAAGGTTCCAAGCCTGAAAAGGAAGTAGGAGGCAGAGGACAGACTTGAGGACAAGTAAAAGGGGGTGGGGAAGGGAAGGCACTGAAGGTAAAGATGAGAAATACTCCAAGCCTGGGGAAAATAGGAACTCAGAAGGGTGCAGATAATACAAACATAAATGAGAATAGAATCTCTGTTTTCCAGGAGCTTACAAATGAGTCTCTGATGTTTTTGAAGAGAAACCATGTTATTTAGGTAATCTGGGAAATTGAAGAAATTTAGAGAAACACCTTGGAGGAAGGCATCGTCCAGGTCTCTGCTGTACTTGAAAGGTCTAAGTTGCACACTTGGATGCTTTTCCTCCACCCAGACAATGTTTTTCTTCTCCCATAACAACAAGCCCACAGCTGGAGAAGTGGGGGTGGTAGTTTAAAAAAAACATTCCAGGAGATAAATCTTGTAATACTAACCGCTGAACAGCTGGCCCTTTAAAGCATAGAACAGCCATTTAGCCATTAATCCATCCCTTTAAAATGCAGAACCATCCCACCCCTAACACACACACACACACTCACATACAAACACATACAAGCACACACATGCATGCACATGCACGTCCACAGAGTTGTTCAATTTCATTTGCTGCAATTGTAGCAGCCGTACTCTTGTACTTTTTATGTCCACAAATACATCGCTGACTCCAGTTTAAAGAATTTAAACCACTAAGGGGAAGGAAAGTAAAGAGAAGCAACAAATTCTAAATGCCTTTCTCTGAAATTCTTCCCTAGGTGCTACCCATGATCCTAGATCCTGACACAGCAGCACCTGGTGCCCTTCCCAGAGGCCCCTGTCTTCCCTGGGCTTCTCACTCTCCGGGAAACATTCTGCAGGGTAGCTCTCACCACCAGGCCCCACAACCCACCAGACTCTCACCAGATCTGCCTCCCCCACCTGACTCTACTGTTTCTCCATCTTATTCCCAATGGTCACCTTGAGTGATCTATACCACATGTTGTCTTGATTGTGCCTAGTTGCCACAGGACTTTGATGAAACCATTCTGTTTGTTCCTCCCTGCTTGCCATGTGAGTAGCCTTTATGCATCTGTGATATGTGACCTTCCTGACAGGCAAAGAAATAAAATTAAGCCCATCCTAAAAAGTTGCTCATCTGATTCTCTCTCTCTCTCTCTCTCCTCTTTCATGCACATGCACACACACAACTGTGACTGACAGGATTGGAAAAAAGGAGTGTATGTACATGTGTGTGTCAGAGAGAGACAGAGACAGAGACAGAGACAGGGAGAGAAAGAAAGAAAGAAAGTGAGAAAGAGTGAGAAAGAAAGAGAAAAAGGAAAAGAGAAAGGAAAGAAAGAAATAAGGAGAGAGAGAGAGAAGGGGGAAATCAGATGAGCAACTCTTTAGGATGGGATGAATTGGTTAGCTGACAGGTATAAGAAAATTAAGGCCATTAGCTATTTTCTAATTTTTTTAAGTCACATCAACAAAATTAGCAAGCCAAATGTTCAAGGAGCACATTTGGGGGAGTTTTGAGTGCTTTGTGAAACCTGCAAACCTCTGCTGAGGGAGATTGCCTGGAATTTTCCCCCGCCTGCCCTTTCAGCGGGTGATAATAACGGGAGAATTAGTGAGCAGACAGATGCTACGCGCACTGGTGCACAGCGCTCGGCGTGGTATAATAATGAATACATTCACAATGGCTGTTTCAATGGTTGTTTCTTAAAATGATAAAGTTAATTTTGCTGGGCTGCCTTTATTTTTTAAACCTGAGCATCACAAAAGATGGAAGCTGAAATCGTCTCTTATTCTTCTATTCACAATGGTTTCAATATGACATTTGGAAATACAAACAAAAAATGGACTCTGCAGGGAGCTAGAAATACACAAAGCCTGGTGTATTCTCCCAGCATCTGGATGTCCAGTGACTGTTGCTTTGTTTTGATATTGGTTGGTGGTCAGACAGGTAAACAGAGTCCTTGGACAGTAGGATGTTATTATTGTGATTTACTCAAAATCTGAGTAGCGTTTTACTCTTTTTATGGTGTGATCAGCATAAGATATTTCTCAATAATAATAGTCATAGCAGCTGTAATGGCACAATGGATGCCTACTATGTGCATGTCAGTATACTAGGTGCTTTTCAGATATTATTTTAAATCCTCACATAAACCCTGTAACTTAGATCTTAGGTTGAACCATATAAAATTGCCATACCCATAGCTCAAAATATCAAATACAGACAATTTCATGTGATTCAAATTAATGTTATTTCTTCATTTTTTAAAGAAACTGTCTCAGAGATGTTAATAACTGGTACAAGTTCACACAGCAAGGGGAAAGCTGGGATTGTTACACAGACTTGCACAGCCTAAGAGGTCTTCTCTACCCCAAGCTCAAGGCAGCTTGGTTCAATGGATGTTATTATTATTTCCAATTAAATCCAAGCACATAACAACTTAGAGAAACAAAGGATATATACCCCAGAAAAGGCAAGGAAAAACTCAAGCCTTATGTCTTAGAGGAACTCACTAGTCTTTCCCATTTTGCAATGAAAACCCAAAAGTAAGATAAGTCCCAAGCAGAATTTGCAATGACAGATGAGCCGGCACCTTTCCGCGTGGCAATCAGCAACCCGTGTTGCACTTTTTGCCCCTAGTTCCCACAGCCGCCCAAGATACTCTCTATTTCCATTCTTGCCCAGGGGGTTATCCTGAGTATTCTCCCACATTTCACTCATAATATGTTCACTCATAAAGCTGTATTCTTTCCTGAACCCCTGAATCCTTGCCACCCTGGAGTGGTGGCATATTAATGGAGGAAGTTTGGAGCAATGCCTTGGTTTTGGTTTCCCCAGAAGCAGATCTCGAGACAGATTTGGGTGCCAGTAGTTTAGTGGAAAGTTAATCCCAGAAGCTCTTAGAGAGAAATAAAGAAACGAGACAGGGAAGGACACCAATATAAGCTGTGTTATCGAGTAAGTGACCTCCCCATTGGAGCTCAATCCAGCTGGGGACCTCTGGGAGAAAGCATATTGTAGAATATACCCCAGAGTCATCTCAACAAAGAGTTGAAGAAGCTGGGCTGTTTATCCACAAACTCACTGATTCAGGGCTGCTTACCAGGATATAAACTCCAGCTTTTACTTTGGGTCCTGAACATGTTCTCACAGCCAGGATCCTCAGCACGTGTTTACCATAAATGCTCATAGCATATAGGAGTGAGTGCCAAGAGCACGGTAGCAGGACATTAGCAACATCTGCTATAGGCACCTGAACATCATCTGAACTTAAAGGAATGACCGTATCCATTCAATTCAAGAACACCTCTAAGCTCAAAGACAGGAAGTTAGGTCAGGACATCCCGAGACACAAGCCCCAGTGCCATTCATCTGGTACCAAAAAAGCTACCTATTTCCAAGGTGAATCCTAAGTGAAGTAGGACCTCCAGAATTTCTTTCCTTTATCCAGAGCCCCTTACCCACAAATGTGAGACTTCTCTGTAATCCATCTTCTTCCTACTTTGTAACTATAAAAACTGATTTTTCAACCTCTGATCCCTCTTGAGGTCACCTTCACCCTAGTACAATGGGCGATTCCTGGGGGAGACTGGGAGAAAGGTACCTTGCAAGTTTCAGAACTTGATTGGCGATGGAATTTGGCTCCTTCTTCCTGTCTTTAATGCGGCTCTAGCTCTGACTTTATTGCATAGCCGCGAAATCAAATTAGGAAATCGGAGGAGAGAAGCAACCCCTTTAAGCACAATCAACTTCTGATGGCTTCCACAAAGCTCTAATGTATCTGCATAGACCTCCAGTAAAATAAAGTTTCTTTTTGCAGCACTTTGTTTTTCTCCCTTTTTAAGGAGACAACAACAAAGCATAGGTGTGCGAGTAGCTAATGTAACATGGTATTGGAGAGCCTTGGCTTTTACCACTGAGTGGGGAAGCCTGTGGGAGGGCAAGGAGGCCAGTGAGAAAGAAGGGAAAGCATGCGTACAGCATCAACAACATGCAACCTAATGGTAGTTTTGTTATATATAAGACAACGTGTGAGAGACATTGTATGGAAACAAAGAGATGAAAAATATTATTTCTGACCTTGAATGACTAGCACGCTGTTTGCTCAGAGCCTTGCTACTTAAAGTGTGAAAAAGCAGCATCACTATCACCAGAGAGCTTGTTAGATATGCAGAATCTCAGCCCCGCCCCCCCAAGACTTAAAATGAATCCAAATCTGAAGTTTAACAAGATCCCTGGGGGATTTGTATGTGCAATAATGTTTGAGAAGAACTAGCCCAAGAGGTTCCAGATATGATCATGTCACATACTTGTTCAGAACTCTATCTTGATCTCATCTAAATTTCCCATCCTCAGCTCTCACCACTCCCAATCATACCTAGAAACTCTATACTCTAATTGTGATCACATCACATGACCTTCTATCTATCTTCATTCTGTTTCCTCCAGCAGGAATGCCCTAACCTTCATCTCTGTCTATCAACAAGCCTCTTCATCTTCATGCCCAGGTGTCTCCTCTCTGAAGCCTGATCCAATTCTCCAATCAAAATGTATCATTACTACTCATTTGCCACTGACTTTCTAACTATTATTGTTAGTTATCTTTATACAGCATCATGTTTAGAAGGATGGGCTTTAGAGCCTGATCATCCTTAGTTGGAATCCCAGTTCTGCAACATTTTTAAGACCACTACTCTTAATTTTTCAAACTCTTCTTCCATTAGAGTTACACATTCAATGCCTTGTCTATGTGACTTTACAGTTTCTCCCACTTTTCAGAGCATGCGTTACTTCCCTTTCCATTGATGTTAGCGTTAGCCATATGACTTGAATTGGTTAATGTAATAGGGTGAAAGTGACAGGATGTGAGTTATGATCCTAAGCCTTAAAAGGCCTTAAATAACACCATGTGTTTCTACTTGTTCCCCTGTGTTTCTACCATCCATGAGCAGGGCATATCCCAGGTGAGCTGTTGGTGTTACCAAGCAAGGACTCACTGACCGACGTACATAGAAGCCAATATTGTGGCACTGGCTTTCGAGAGGGAAAAATGTTTTATTGTGAGGTCAACTGACAAAGAGACAGGAGGCAAGGCTCAAATATACTACCCCAATACAGGATTCAGGGCAAGAGTAAAGGCATTACAGCATCAGATCTTCCTGGACAACGGACCTTTCACTTCTAAGAGAGTTCCATGTTGAGGTTTAGGTCATATACCAGTTTTTTGTTTCTATGGAGGGTAGTTAAGGGTTCACAAGTGTTATTCATGAGTGATGTTCACAATTGTTACTCATAAGTGGTGTATCTAAGGTTTAAACTTGGGTTCTATGTATTGTTCGAAATAGGATAGGACAAATTTGAACTGGTTCTATGGTTGCATTGGGTTCAAAGAGGAACAGACTTGAACTCAACTTGCAGCCAAGACAAGATGACCCACAACTTGAAGCAAAACTTCCATAGCAGACCCACAGACTCATGGTCAATAAAAATAAGGCTTATTTTTAGGTTTTGTGGTGGATTGTTGCACAGCATCATTTGTGGCACTAAACGTCTCTAAATGACAATTTTCTCATCTGTCTCATGGAGATATAAATGTCCACCTCACTATTGTTGTGATGATTAAAATGTGATAATTTATGTAAACTGAGTTCAGAGTAGTGCTTTATAAATAGTAAGTAACTTATCTTACAGTGCAAGTAACGCCTGTATAACACAGTTGTTAGGTTCCTAAAAATGCCATGTTACACAAATCTGTGTTATACAAAACAAAGAACTAGTACAGAAAAGGGGGTTAGGTTCCAAATTTTTTTTAAAAATGCTATTTTATTTTTATAATTAAGAGAAATATCTTTATTAAAGCAATTGTCACCAAAAATACAATGTATTAATATGTATTAAATAATGTTTTCTTCATCATCACTACTAAGCACCATTAACCGAGGGCATTTTCTTTTAAAGTTCAGAGGATGAAGACAAGATATCTTCATCCTCTAAACTTTCTTTAGCTTTATCTTGACTTCTATTCTGTACTTTTTGCAAAAAATCTGTTATTTTAGATTACTTGCTTTTAGCTAAGAGATCTTTATAAATTTCGTTATGTGGTGCTAAGCACTTGTGAAGTTCTCTCTTAAACTTTGTGCTTCTTTCAGTGGAAGGATCTTCACTTAGGAAATATAGCTCCAACTGTTAGGCTAAGTCTAGGACTTTCATTATACTTTTAAGAGTAAAGTGTTTAACTTTTTTGTTTTCACCTGTGCTATCTTCCCCTGAATTATTTTGTCATATTATAGATGTCCTTTCCACCAAATTTGCTTCATCAGTTTCTTCTTCTACCAGTAATTCTTGGATATCTTCGACAATCATATCATCAAAACCTTTCCCTCCTAGAGACTTAACAAATTCTACTATTGCATCCATTGTGTTTTCTGCTGGCTCAATTAGATTTTCACTTTGAATTGACTCCAGCCATATATTTTTCCAACAAGTGCATAATGTAGTCAGTTTTATTTCTTTGATGGAGAAATTTATGAGATTAATATAGTCCAAAATTGTAAAAAGTTTCCAAGCTTCTATGACTTCTATAGATTCATCATTGACCTTATTCAAAGCCCATTGTAATGCTTTCCTGATGTAATTAGTCTTACATGTAGCTATAATTCCTATATTGTTTGGGGATTTACCTAATTTTGAATGAGATTTTTTTGCTCTTAAAGCTCTTATTATGCTCCATGTTGTTTGGGGATTTCTCTAATTCTCAAACCATGTTAGAGTGAAACCGTGTTCTAGGATGCCATGTTGTGTGAGGGTTTTCTCCAATTCTCAAACTGTGTTAGAGTGAAATTGTGTTATAGAAGCACCATGTTATAGGGGGATTACCTGTGTTATTATTATTATGTCTTCACACTAGACTAGAGACTTTTATTGAGTAGGATCTTTGCTTCCCAAATGCCTACTGGGATTCTAGAAGACACTTATTCAATGAATAAAACCAAACATTAATATAGGAAGTTACACTTTTGCTTGGGCAGGTCTTGCTCTGTAAATCCTTACTCAGCCTACAGTGATGAGCCTGAACTTGTCACAGTACAGATGAAAGCTCCAGGACTGAAGGTCTTCTGTTCAAAGCAAAGGTTATAGTAGGCCTTGGGGGTATTTTGTTGAGTTTGTGTGTAGTTAAGGAATCAAATAGTGTTTTGATTTGTTTCTCAATTAGAAATGCTACCCTTAGAATTTCATGGAAAGAAAAGCATTTCATCTTCAAAGGAAGTTGTGAGGAATACGGAAACATTTGACCCCTCTGCCTTCCAACTTCAAGTGTGAGCCTTAAATGAATTCTTCATTCAGTCTGGAGTTTAACATCTGAAAAGCTGGCCATAAAGGTGGGAGGGAGTGATGACTGGGGCAGAGCCTGGTGGCATCTGTCTCTTTAAGGAACCGAAATGAAACCTAATTAGCATAGACTGGCTGCAATTAACATATAAGTCCCAGTTCTGGGAGTTGGAGGAAGGAAAAAGGATAGAGCTAAAACTTAATGGGGTTTTGTTAGACAAAATTAGCTTCCACAGAACAGCCATAAAAATATCTAAATTATGAGAGCCTCTTGCCATTTGCCATTAACACGAGGGGACATGCTAATATTTAGTGGCGCCATGTCCTGGAAATTAACTGCAGTGAAGGAAGCCCCAGGGGCATCCCCATGAGCAATAAGGGCATGTCCACTGTCTCAACTGTTACCAAACTGCTTGACTAAATGTTTTACAGAAACTTAGACTCTACAAATCACGCATGTCTCAGCCAGCCTTTTTGGCAATGGTTCCAGAACTGTGGGATGACACCTCCATGGATGATATATGACAAGCTTAAGTCTCTTTGTACAGCCTTTGAATGTGGGCACTATTTTCCTCCAAAGAAGACATTCCTAAGGCTGATGTGTTAACATTTGATGATAACTCCAATTCTTTCTCTCTCCAACCTTATACCCTCAAGAAAATCAGCCCTTTGCTCTTTGCATAGCACCAAACTCATTGGTGTGTTTCATTGCAGAGTCTTCCTTTCTACTTCTTGCCTTCCCTTGAGGGAAACAGTTAAACCATTATTCTCTATTTTCTGCTCCTAAAAGTCACCAATAATCACCTAAACACCCGAAGGGTTTTGTTTTGTTTTGTTTTTTTTCATGGTCTTCAGTCTCTTTGGCCTCGATTTCATTAGGCATAGTTGGCCAGTCTCCCCTGCTTTGATTTCCATACCACTTTTTCCTGAGGTTCCTTCATGCTGGCCTTTCTCTTTTAGTAGGTCCTCTTTCTCCTTTCACATCTGCAGGCATCACCCATGATTCTGGGTCACTGCCCTAGGGTCTTCTCTTGCTTTTCTCTTGGAAAATTAATTATTCATTATTTGCTGGTATTCACCCTTACTTATAGGCAAATGTCACTCAAATCTGAAGCACAGTCTTGAATATTAGTCCTGTGTTTTGAACTACCAGAAGCACATCTACATTTGGGGTTCCGACTTTCCTTCCAATTCAGCTTGATCACACTCCAGTTCATTATCATGTCCTATTTTATGGAGGTTCACTATTCCTCCCCTGCCCCTCATCTGCCTCTTTACAGCTCTAGAGAATATATCCTATATACTTCTCCTCCTCCTCACAGCTGATTTTATCAGGATCTATGAACACCTAACTCAGGACCTAATCTATTGGGTGGCCTACAGCCTATTGTCCCTTTCAAGGATTTGAACTCAGCAGAAAGCAAGAACATCCTGCAATGACATGATAAAGTTAATATCCATAAAATCTTGCTCCTGAGTTCTGTGAGCTTAGCCACTTTGTTGCCCTTTCTCAGCTTGCCCTTGCAATCTGCGGGACACTCTGATTCTTCTAATAAATTACATTTTTGTGAATTCTAACAATTTTTGTGCAGCTATGAAATTTCTGACTGAATCACAGTTGATTTGCTTGCCTTTCCAAACTTTCCTTTCAATATCTTTGATACCATTGTTTTCACAGGATCCAAAAGGATAAACTTTGGAGGCATATTTGAAGCCATCCTTTCCTCTTCTATAGCTTATCTATCTTAATGTCTTGCTATTCCTTCATCTGAAATGTCCCTGAGATTTTAGCTTCTCCCTTATCCAAGCCTTGATCACCTTCAACCTGGGCTTCTCCACTCTTAAGTTTACCCTATGATCTATCATTCATTTTTCTCTTAAAATACTGTTCTTATTAAAGTATCCCTTCGCCAAAGAACCTCTGAGGATTCTTGATTGTCTTTTGTTCCTCCAGATTCTCAGAACCTTCATCTATCTTGACCATTTAATTTATTTCAGTCCCTTTCATATTCATTTATCATACATACAAATTTAGCTATTATGTATCAGTTTTAGTTGCATAACAAGCTATCCCAAAATTTAGTTATTTAAAATGCTACCTACTTTATTGAGCTCTCGATTCTGCACTGGTTGAGTATGATTTCTGATCTGAAATGGTCTCTGCTGTACTTGCTCATGCATCTTGTAGTCAGCTGGTAGGTTGGATAATCTGGAAAGATGGCCCTCATTTGTTTGGTGATTGACAGGTTGTTGCCTAGAGTGCTTCAGTTCTCCTCCATATAGCCTCCCCAATAGATTAGTTCAGTCTCATCCACATGGTGGTCTCAGGGTTCCAAGTGCAAAAGATGATAAGGCTCAATGTGTAAGCCCTTTCCAAACCTCTGCCTATATCTCATTTTTGAATTAATGTCCCTTTGGCTAAGACCAGTCAGGTAAACAACCCAAATTCAAGGAGTAGGGACATGGACCCCATCTCTTGTTAGGAAGAGCTGCAATGTTACATTGCAAGGGAGTGACTGCAGAGAGGTGAATAATTTATAAGCATTTTTATAATCTACCACATTCAGTGTGAACTGGGACTTGGTCTCATTAATATTCTCTTCTTGTCCATTCTGTCATGGGGATATCCTTCCTCCCCGATCTTTTGCCTTCATTCAAATTCTTCTTCCCAAATGTTAGGGACAACTTGCCCCCTCTTTGAAGTCTGCTTTAAAGGTCCCCAAACAACTAGCTATCTGTCGTTTCTGATCTCTGCCTTCTCCCTTACTTCTTCCCATTTTCTGATCATTTTTTAAACCCAACGTTTGTCTTCTGAACTGGAATACAAATTGTCCTAGGCATACTTTTCATATCTTTACTTATGGAATATATATATATATATATATATGTGTGTGGTGTGTGTGTGTGTGTGTGTGTGTGTGTGTGTGTGTGTATATATATATATATATATATATATATATATATGTATGTTTATACTGTGCACATTGTATCTGTACTTTCATGTCCAATACAGTGTTTAGTATCTGGGAGGCATCAAATAATACTTGTTGGTTACTTGCTATCAAGGAATATCTTAAAATTTTCCTAAAAGCCATTTTCTCTTACATTAATTTAACTTAAAAAAATATATGTCCTCCACTCTTCCAAGAAGGAAGATGGTGTAATGATTTCAGTTTTCAGACTAGGTGAGAATCACAGCTCCCACTGGAATGCTTCTCCTATTCTTAGACTTGTTGCAATCTTGTGGGATTCCTTTGACAGTTTTGTTTTCAATCCCCTGGCCACACAACCACTCTTAAAGGCCCTTAGCTGTCACTCTGTGAGCTCAACACAATACTTCATGGCTGGCTGTCACCTCTTTCTCAGTCATGACATGTCTTTTGAGAGAATTCCATTAAAAATACCTATCTTCAGTGCTCAATAGTTTTGAGGACCACAATTTAGAAATACCCTTCCCCTGCTGGCTAAATTTTCCCTAGCCTCCTACTCAGTAGTTAGGCTTTCCTTTTCTCTGCTGCCAGGGACCTTCCTCCACACACAAGTTGGCATAGAACCTGCCCCATGAAGGCCTCTGCTCCAGTCAGGCTTTTCATTGCTTAGATCCTCTTTGATTTCCCAGATGTATTTATCCAGGGCCCTGTTTTCACAATTAGTTTCATACTGGACCATGTTCATCGCTTGGGTTCCATCCATGTCAGGCCTACTCTCAGAAATAGCTTCTGAAACTTGATAGATATCCCTTTTCTCATTTCTCTTTCTGGGAATTTGAAAAGGATCTCAGAAAGCCCTAGTAATATTTAGCTACTGATTTTGTTCATACCTTTCTCAAAAGTAAAAACAGTCACCAAACACCCCAATGAGGCTTAACTTCTAGACCGTTGGTGTGGTGCACGAAGTTATTCAAGGACTCTCCGCTGTTTGTGATCCTGGCTTTTTACATTGAGGGCTCTTTCTGATGATATAAGAAATTATGTGCCTCTGGCAAGATAGAGAAGAGTTGATAAAGAAAGTGCATTTGTGTGTTTGTGCATATTTAAAGAAGAACAGCAGATTTCTGTTTAAAAAAATTTTCGGCTGTGGCAGATTTACATGCCCTTCTGTGTTGCAGACACTCAGTATGTTTGAAGCACATCATTGGGGTGCCTGTGTCTCAAATCACTGGCTCTGTACAGCCTTGATGAGGTGCCCAATTTACTTTTTCTCAATTTATTTATTCTCAATTTAATCTAAAGTAGGTACTAATTGATTACTGCTGAATGTCTGCACGCTCTGATTATCTGTTCAGATCCTGAGAGGGGGAGGGGAATAGAAAGGGATACTTCTTCCATAAGTAGGATTTTATTTTCTCTGATCCAAGGAGCAGAGCATTTACTTGCTAGGCCCGGAGGCCCAGCAAACTGCCATACTGCTCCTGGCCTTTCCCTGCCTTCATCCCCAATTGCTGAAAATAAATATCACCAGCTCCAGCACAGGTTTTTTTGTCTGTTTGTTTGTTTTGCTGTAGAATAAACTCTCTATTTAGTTATTCAGCATTAATTGAGCAAATATTTTGGAAATATCTCCCAAGTATATGCCATTATCATCTCCGTAAAGGCAGGATTCCACTGGGCTTGGGAATATGGACTCTGAAGCCAGATTGCTGGGTTTAATCCAGGCTTTGCCACTTAACTTACTGTGTGACTTTAGGCAACTTGCTTAACTTCTCCATGCCTTGGTTAGCCACCTGTGAAGTGGGTTTCATGGCAGCGTCCACCTCACAGGGGTGTCGTCAAGATTAAATGAGTTCATACATGTAAAGCACCCAACACATGAACAATCTACTATATAGTGATGTTTCTTCACTATATGTTTACTGGGGAATTCAGACCAGGATCTTGACTGAAGATTCCCTTCAGAAATTTTAGTGTCTTCATTCATCCTTGCCTTACCTGTCCTGCATCATCTCAGGTATCAACCATGAAAGGGAGCAGGTATAAGAAAGTATAGATCTTGCTACAGTAGGTTATTGTTAGCTAACAGCCTTGTAAAAAGGCTTTTCTTGTCAGTCAGGGGTGAGGCATAAGAAGAAGGAAGGGGCAGCTAAAGGTGGTAGGTCAGTGAACAGTCACTGGGTGCTTCCTATATGCCAGACTCAAAGTTGTTTCTAGTGACACAAACATGAAAGCTATGGCCTTGTCTCTGAAAGAGTTCACTGCTGAGTGGCACTAGTCCAACCACCATAAATAGTACCCCTTCATCCCTGGGGGATATATTCCAAGACCCCCCTCCAGTGGATGCCTGAAACTATGGATAGTACCAAAACCTATACATGCTATGTTTTTTCCCATATATATATATATGTATATATATATGCATATACTTTGTGGCTTCCCTTTGGCCTATCTGAACTGCCAGCATCACTACTCTTGCACTTCAGGGCCATTATTAAGTATAATAAGAGTTACTTGAGCACAAGCACCAGGACAGCATGACAACTAATCTGATAACTCAGATGGCTACGGAGGAGCATATACAAAGTGAGTACACTGGACAAGGGGATGATTCACATCCCAAGGGAGATTTCATCACCCTATTCAGAATGGCATGAGATTTGAAACTTAAGAATTGTTTATTTCTGGAATTTTTCATTTAATATTTTCAAACCACAGTTCACTCTGGGTAACTGAAACCAAGGAAAGTGAAACCACAGATAAGGGGGTCCACTGTAGTATAGCACATTTCCTCTGCTATTACTCGTCAAGCATTTATTCTAGGTTTTATTTTCATTGCTGAATTGCTAGTCTGATTTTGTCCCCTTTTTTATTGATGTGTAACATATATGCAGAACAAATGCACAAGCTGTAAGTGCACACAGCTCAGTGAATCCTCACAGAATGAATATATTGTGCAAGCAGCACACAGATCAAAAAACAGATCATGACTGGCCCAGAAACTTGCCACTCTCCATGCATTCCCTTCCAGTCACTGCCATTCCCCAATAGGTAATCACTTTCCTGACTCTGAGCTCCACCCTCAGGTTTCCCAGCTGGGTGCTGGTCTCTGGCCAAGAGAAGCCCAAGGAGCAGGACTGGGAGACATGACAAAATCAGGCATGATGGGAAATGTCTAGATCAATGATGTCCAACCTTTTGGCTTCCCTGGGACATATTGGAAGAAGAATTGTCCTGGCTACACATAAAATATACTAATAGTAACAATAGTTGATGAGCTAAAAAATAAGAGGCAAAAAATATCTCATAATGTCTTAAGAATTTGTGTTGGGCCACATTCAAAGCCATCCTAGGCCACAAGCTGGATATGCCTGGTCTCAACCATTATGATACTGGTCCAGCCCCTGGTGTCTCTGTGACTTCCTTTAAGACTGCTTTGACTGTTTCAGAGAGAAAGCCATCCTTTGCTGCCTCACACCAGAGCCAGCATCAGACAGAGCAGGGCAGGCTTTCTGTTGATCTGAGCAGGCCCCCATCCAGAAATGTGTCCCTAGCTTGTCCAGTGGTTGGCCAGGATTTCCCATCCATAGCCAACCTGGCTCCTGGGTTCTCTTATAAAGACAGGCATATTAGCAGAAGAAAGCCCTCTGAGCCCTTGGCAGGCTGGTGATTAGCTAGAAAATAGCTTAGCAAGGATAATTGTAGTTAACACTCAGAATTTCCTTCTCTCATTCAGTAAGTTCAGGGTCTTAAGAGAATGGGGCACAGAGAGGTAGATTTTGCCAGCACCATTTAGAATACCACAGTGGGGTGATGTTGCCCAGACAGAACTGAGGGAGAGTAGCACAGCAGTTATTCTAGTCATCTATTGCAACATTACAAATCTCTCCAAACTTAGCGAAGTTAAGCAGCAATCACTTCATATGTTCAGGGAGGCTGTGTGTCAGAAATTCAGACAGGGCAAAGCAGGGGTGGCTTATCTCTGTCTCAACTGGGAGGACTTGAATGGCAGAAGGCAGGGATCATCTGGAAACTTCTTCCCTACATCTCTGCACCTGGGCTAGGGTGATGTGAAGGTTAGGCTCAGCTTTGACTGTCAATGGGTGGCCCACACATGGCCTCTCCACATGTCCTGAACTTCTCAGAGCACAGAAGCTGAGTTTTGAGATGGTGCATCTCCAAAGAGTGTCCAAAAAGCAAGTGTCACAAAGGTCCCAGGAGAAACTGCATGGCTTTTTCTGACCTAGCTCAAAAGTCACAAGGATCATTTCTGCCATACTCTACTGGTTACCTGCAAGTCTCTAAGCCTGGCCCACATTCAAAGGAAGGGGAATTTGACTCCACCTCCTGATGGGGGAGTGGCAGGTCCCATCATAGAATTGCTTGTAAGATGCAAACTTTTGCAGCCATCTTTGGAAAAGAACTGCCTGCCACTATAGTTAACAGCTAGAACTCTGGAGACCTACCTGGCTTCATTTCCTAGCTCTGACACATATTAGCTGTGTAACTTCAGGCAAGTTTCTTAACCACTCTGTGCCTCTGCTTCCACATAAGTGAAACTGGAATAATAATGATCCTTTCTACATAGAGTTATTGTGAAAATTCAACAATGTGCCCCATGCATAGCATTAGCAGAATGCCTGACACATTGTAAGTGCTCATAAATGTCACCTTTAATGAACACCTGAGGAGGTTATTGCTCAAGACCAGCCTCACCTATGACACCTTTCCTTAGACCCATTTAGGTGAAAAGGTGAGCCATGAAATTCCATTGCCAGCCTGTATTACAGCCCAAGACCCACTAGCAGTTAACAGGGACCACAGAGACGAAGCACTAGGGTCTAGCACTTGACAGTTTACAAAGCATTTTCACATTTATTCTTCATTTAATCTTCCAGATTATGCCACCCTGTGGGGCATATAGGACTCCCATTTTAAAGATGAGGCTTATCAAGATGTAATTTACCCAAGGTTACATAGCTACTAAATCACAGAGCAAGGTCACATCCCAGTTTCACTCTAAGGCCCTTGCTCTTATCTTCTCTAATGATCTCAAGAGCATTGCTAAGTTATCAAAGGAAAAATACAATTTAATTCAAATTTAATTAATTTGAAGAGTGCCCTGAAGTCCTACTAGAAGTGGGGGAAAAGAAAGGAGGTCAAATCTTTAATAGCCATAGAATGTCATAGCCAGGGCAGGAAGGTGACTGTCATGCACAAGAAGAGACCTAAGGTTATCACTTTCTTCCAAAGAGCTCAAAAGCATTCCTGAAAATGGCCCATAATGCTTTTCAAATTTCATAGCAGATCATTCAGCCAAACAACACCTTTGGCTCTGAGAACTCTGAATTCCCTAATCACCCCTCACTCCTTAAAACTAAGAAACTAGTGGTACTTTTTTCCTTCATATTTCTGTCCACCTGCATCAACAAAATGCACAAATGCTCAGAAAGCATTGCAAATCCTGCATTTCTGGTGTTTTTCATTTATGTGACAGGAGGAAGGATGGCGCGTTCATCCACGTTTGGAAACAAACCAAAACACCCATAAATATTCACGCTTATAATATTGACTTAAAGCTCAGTTAGAGCCCAGGCTGCAGTCAGCTCCTGATTATCCATGTGTGACTTATCCACAGCTAATTTTAAAACTCAAAATTACTTCCTTCGAACTTGCAGAGCATCCTCGCCCCCTCTGCAGGCGTTGGCTTGGGGGTGCAATAAGATGAGGTGGAACTGTGCCAAGCTTGAGGGTCTGACAATTCTGCTTCTGCTCTTGACACAACTTCTGATTAGCTGTGTGACCTTGAGCACATGTCTTTACCTCCTGGGACCTCCTAGGTTTTTCAACTGTAAAATGAAGAAACTTGGTTTTATGCTTAAGATCTGTTCTCACTCTAAAATTCCATGAGGTAGCAAAGTAATCAAAATAAATGGGAAGATAAGTTTGCTGCAGAGATACAGCATTGAAATTAGTCCAAATGACCCATTTTCCAGAATAGGTAGTGTGTGACCAGAACTGCTGAGTAGCATACCCTAGCCTAGCACTCAAGACTCCAATGGTTATTTTATAAATTCCAAGGCCAAACTCACAAAATTTTTGCATTTTCCAAATTATGGTTCTATTTTCCTCAGTGATACAGATAGTCAAAGATTTGTCTCTGTATGAAGATGGAAAATGCTATTTTTGTTGTTGCTTTTCTTCAGAATCTTGACCTTCATTTCTGATGGAACCAGAGACATGTGTTTGTGAGAGTCAATGTCACTGCCCACTACCCTGCCTCCAAAGGCCCAATGGGGGAGATCAGCAAGAAACCTGCTAGGTCCTCTTCCTTTCCCTCCTGCCTCTCCTATCCACATCCCCATTCCTACAGACCAGAAAAGATCCTTCCTGTCTTTCAAGGGTGAAATGTCTGGAGTCTTCTTATTCCCAATTCAAGTTCAACTCCCCAGATCCAGGCTTTTCTTATAGGAGAAAGGAGAAGCAGTGGTGTGATGGTGGGGAAGGACTTTAAAGCAGGGATGAGAACAAATGTGGTGCAATCCCACCACCATGCCCTTTGACCAAATGTATCTCTAATGCATATTCTGTGCCTAGCACTCAGTAATAAAGAACAGACACCCATCCTGCTCACAAGGAGATCTTGGGTTCTGAAAAGAGTAGAGTGAGATATATGTGAACATGGTTTTCATAAAATATTGTAGATGCTATGAATGAGAGATGTATAAGACCATGTAGTGGTGAGGATGGGAGAGGACACAGAGGAGGAAGTGTTCAGTTTCATCCAGAGCAAAAGGTTATCAAGAAACACTGCCTGAAGAAGGTGGTATTAGGTCTTTGAGCTGAAGTGCATCATGTCAGCAATATTTTAAATGGTTGTCCAGTTCTCTAGTAGTATAGCAGTGCTGGCTCTGTTGATAAAGTTTGATCAAGAGTTAAGTAACATTGGGGAGCTGCCCTGAAAACCCAGTGACTCCTTATATTGTTACCGTGGAACAAGGCATTCTATGTTCTAAAGAACTTATAAACAATCTTTAGAACACAGTGCATACTTCAGCTGCTGCATACTGCCTGTGTTGTGCAGAAAGAGACCATTGCCTACCTGAACAATACATGGTGTGAAACTGAGAAACCACAATACAGTTGACATTGAATGCTTCGAGGTCTGAACAAGTGTTTCCTTGTCTGGGACCCACACTCGTCGCCAGCTAGCTGCAGTTTGATGCAGTTTGCTTGGGATGAACAACAGATGAAAGAACATACTTGGTGGAAATTCTATCACCCAGGAGAATGTGAGAAAGGAGGCTCCCCTTAGCCTATTTAGGATTTGTTTATACTCCCTCTGGTGGCTGATGCAGACCTTCATGTTCTGTACTTTTGGGGTATGTAGCAAGCACATCCTATCTGATTCAAGAAGCCCAGAACACTGGGATCTTGTCTATGTCCACACAAATAAATGTATGAAGATTCAGCATCCCTTTTGGTCTGGGTTTTAACTAGCTATTGGTTTTGGTGTTTGGAAATTCATGATTTAAATTAATATATCTTATTCTTTAAATGCCTAGCACACAGTTTGTACCATATAGCCTTGTAAAATTTCACAGAATCATAGACTTCAAGCTCTTTTTCTAGTTAGGCTCTTTTAAGTTTCAAGAAACATCAACTGAATAAGGTTACCTCAAGATAACCTGAATAGGATAAGAATATTTGTGACTAGGAAGTGCTGCATGGCTAAGCCTTGGGAAGTGCAAAGAGTTGACAAAAGGTTCTAAAGCCAGCAAGTATATAACCCATAGGAACAGGAATTTGTGAGCTCAGCTCCCATCTCAGTTCCATTCTCCTCTCTTTATAAACATTTTTGTCATCTCGTAATCACTACCTCACAGCTTCTGCTTGCATCCATTTCTTTCTCTCTCATAGTGTTGACTTGCATGGGGGCCATCTTGTCCTATGTGACCTCTCTCTGCATAATGACCCTTCAGATTTAGCTCCCTTTTCAAATCGATCCTTTCTTTCTTTGAATGAGCCTAAGGCATGGCCACCACTGTAATTGGAATATATACACTCACCTAAAAGGAAACTTTGAACTTCTCTAGTTCATCATATGGGAAAATTGGCACACCTAAGAATTGATAAGACTTCCCTAAGGTTATAGACATAACCAAGGACTGAGTCATTGTGGTAAGATAAGACCCCAGTTCTCCTACAGCCTTCTAAAGCCATCTTTATACTAAACCTGTGTCATATCTCATGCTAGTTTTTGTGGTAGGAATGTTCTCATGCATGGGTGTCTTTTTACTCACCCCACTGTGCTTGCAAATTGGGGACAGATGGTCTTCCCTGTTCTGCCTCCTTCCTTCTTCCCAACTTCTGCTTAGACATTTAATATAGGACCCATACCAGTGGCAAAATGCTGTTTAAATTAAAGGTATTTAAAATTAGCTCCTTTAATAATATTTGTTTCTATTAGAATTCATGGCTGGTCTATGTGACAATAATTTCAAAGTCACTAAATTCAAGCTAAGATTGACAGTGAAGTGTCTTGTTTGCCAAGTAAGATTCATTCAGAAAAGGGAAACTATGCAGTAAACTTCAGATGAGAAAACTTGATAAATGAGCCAAATTCTGAGTTACTGAGACCAACTGGAATGTAAGTAAGTTGTCAATTGAAGTATTTCACCCTTTATTTCTCTTTGGCTAAAGATACTAGAACACCATTTTGGGGTCATCCAGATTTAGAACTTGAAGTAGACACTTTCAATAGACTGGACTTGAATTTAGATTTAAAAGTCTATACTACTTATGGTTCTTTCAAGGCTCCCTTAGTATAAAAGAAACTCTAAGAACATCCTGATACAATAATCACACTGACAAACTTGTGTATATTGCTAGAATGCTGCAGTTAATGAGAGCAGATTGTTAAATAGGAGAATGAAGTCACCATCATATTCACTCTTAGGTTTAGCAGTTTAACATGTTTAAATGAACCATCCACATAGTCATTTGTTCATTCATTAAATATTTATTGAAAGGCTGCTACAAGATGGGAATATAAGGTTGAGAAACTGTTGCCTACAAAAAACTTACAGTCTAGTGAGGAATACAGACAAGTAAAAAGAATTACGACACCAGATCTGAAGAGCCTGGATATACCAATCACAAAGTTGGCCACTCTAAATTGTCTGTCTGTCCTGTGGTATGACTGACTTGACTATAATCCCATCAACCCTCTGATAACACTGTCCAGATGTCATGACTTCATTAGCAGATGACCCTCACACATATGTAAATTTCCCTTGCATGAACATTTGGGTAATTATGTTACTTCGTGTTAAGCCTCATCTCTTGAGATTGGCAAAGAAAGGCATTCTCATGGGCAAGAGGAGAGTTTTTTTTCCTGAAACTTGAGGTCATTCTCAGAGCAGATATCCCAAGGAGGGCAAGTCCTTACACAGGGAGGGATACAGAACTCCAGAAGGAGCCTCAGGTAGGTGGTTGAAAGTTCAGCCTCTCCCTAGCCTTATGCTTGGAAGCATCTGGCTATTTGATGTATGATGCTAAGAAATGGAATTTAGAAGTCATAAAAAGCAAGAAATCCCTAAAAAAGAGGATTCAAAAACGATTTCTTCCTCTTCCTGGACCCACCATGGATAGGAAAAGTGAGGCTTGGAAAATAGAATAAGCTTTGCAGGCCAGATTGTGCTTCATGGTACGCCCTGTTGGAAACCCCTTGACCAGCCTCCAGCTCAGGGCTCATCCAAGGCTGATCAGGAACCACCTGTAGCATATTCCCCTGGGGCATAAGGTAATCATGCAGATTCCTGGGCTCTATCTCAGATTCATGCTTCTGAATCAGAATGGAAAGGGGCACTTTAGTAAGCCCATTAAATTTGAAATCCCCAGATCTTGTCTGTGAGGTCTTTTGTGAAGGTTTAAGCATTGATTTAATATGACCTAACTGCTCCTGTTCACCAAGAAATGTGTGTTTCAATATCACGGTTGAAGATGCTGGATTTTTTAGATTTGTATTTTATTTTATCACCTGAACTCTGAAATTATCTTGCAACAAATGTCTCCTTCCTCAGAATGTCCCGGTGTGTGATTAGTCTAGATCAGGGTTTGACAAACATTTTTTGTAAAGGGCCAGATTGTAAATATTTTAAACATTGTGCACTATACAGTCTCTGTCACAACTACTCAGCTCTTCAACTATAATGCAAAAGGAGCCATAGGCAATACTTAAACGAATGTGCATAAATGTGATCCAATAAAATTTTATTTACAAAAATAGGAGGCTGGTAGGATTTGGCCCATGGGTCATAGTTTGCTGACTCCTAGTCTAAGCCATTAGACAATTAAATATTTACCCACTTATAACAGCTCCTTATATTGAAATGCTCTACTTTGTATTATTAGTTTCAAGAAATGGAAATCCACTTGAGTAATCTAACAGTTCTCAAACGTAGATGTGTATCAGAATCCCCCAGGGGGTTTGGTGAAGCATAGGTTGCTGAGCCCACTTTCAGAATTCTGACTCAATAGACCTGGAATAAGGGCCATGAATTTGCATTTTTAACAAGTTACCAGATGTTTCTGGTCCAAGGACCACACTTCAAGATTAACTACCCTAAGTAAAGGGGAAGAAGTTATAGAAGGGATTTGTGTGGGAATTAGGAGTCTCAGCCATGAGCCCAAGAATACAGGATGAGCTCCCTAGAGGTTCTTCTTGAGACTGTAAGGATTCCCCAACACTCCAGGAATTGGGTAAACATAGAGGCTAGTCACCTTTACCTTCATGGGGTTCTCTCTACTCTAGGTTTTTGTTTCCATTAGAGTCATTATCTAAAACTCAAATATGATCAAGCTACTTCTGTTAAGAAGAACCTTCATTTTTATCCATGTTCAAACTTCTTAACCTGGTTTACAAGGCCCTTTATGACCACACTCTGCACACTACCATGCATCGCTTGTGCACACAGCCTGTTGACTGTGAGCTTTATGAGAATTGGAACTGTGTTTTTATTTGTTTCCAGTGTCGGGCATAGTTAGTGTTCTTTCAGTAAATATTAGATGAGTGAATAAATGAATGGTTTCTTCATCAGATTTGCCACCAGATATAAGAGAAGAGGTAAACTCAAGGGCATAGTGAAGATAAAAGCTTTTAGGGGGCCGACGACCCAGGAATCTTCATGGTAACAAAACTTAAAAGTGGTCAGAGACCACAGTGAAAGAGCATGCCACATCCACTAGAATTACTCTAATCAAAAAGACAGATAATAACAAGTGTTGACAAGGATGTGGAGAAATTGGAACCCTCATACACTGCTGATATATAGTGACTGAAAAAATTACACAGTCACTTTGGAAAATAGTTTGAAAGTTTCTCAAATATGTAAACAGAGTTACCACATGACCTATCATTCCACTCCTAAGTATACAAGAGACGTGAAAATGTGTTCACACAAACATTCATAGCACCACTATTCATAAGAGCCAAAGAGTGGAAACAACCCAAATGTTTATTAACTGGTGAATGGATAAAAATATCTGGTCTATCCATATAACAGGATATTATTCAGCCACAAAAAATAATGAAGTACTGATACCTGCTACAATATCTATGAATGTTCAAAACATCATGGTATGTAAAGGAAACCCATCACAAAAGGCCACATATTGTATGATTCCATTTATATGAAATGTCCAAAACAGTCAGGTCAATAGAGACAAAAAGATTGGTGGTTGCCAAAGTTGAAGAGAGGAGATAATGGGAAGAGACTGCTAATCAGAATGGGGGTTCTTTTGGAGTGATAAAAACAATCTAATATTAGATAATGATGGCAGTTGCACAACTGTAAATATATGATGATATGTAAATTATATCTCAATAAAGCTGTTTAAAAAGAAGTAGAGGAGAAACTGCTCAGATTAGACCCAGAAAAAAGAGTTTGCTCAACATTCAGAACATACACTCATATCTACAGTGTTACACTTTGACAACAAAGTGCACCGTTGGAACATTTGTCTAACAACAGAAGTCACACTGTACTTATTTATATCTCCACACAGCTTGGAACACAGTGTATAATAATGTAAAGTTTGTTTTTTTTTTTTTTATTTTTTGACCTGACAAAAGAAATTCCTAATTTTCCATCAAAAATATTTAATACCTTCAGTATTTAGCACAATTTCATGCATCTTATAACACAGTCTATTCTTATTGACAAAAATGATAAATTATCCAAAAATGCTAAAATTGTTTTGCTTGAAAGACAAAGCAAAACATAGGCTAAATTCATTTAGGACATCCATTAAAGGAGGCTTGCATTGTTTACAGATCTGCATCAGCTTTGTACACAAGAAATTTTTATACCAAGACCAAATGTTATTGCTTTCTTTCTTATTTAAATTTATTTTTAATTATGATTGACATACAATGTTATATTAGTTTCAGGTGTGAAACATAGTAATTAGAGATTTACATGTCTTGTGAACTGATCACCATGATAAGTCTAATATCCATCTAGCACCACACAGTTATTACAATATTAGTGACTATATTCCTTATGCTGTATTTTACATCCCCATGACTAATTTTATAATTGGCAGTTTGTACTTCTTAATCATCTTTATCTTTTTTGCTTATCCACTCCCATCTGGCAACCATCAGTTTGTTCTCTGTATCTATGAGTTGTTTCTGTTGTGCTTTGTTTGTTCACTTGTTTTCTTAGATTTGACCTATAAGCAAAATCATACCGTATTTGTCTTTCTCTGATTTATTTCACTTAGCATAATACCCTCTAAATTCATTCATGTTATCACAAATGACAAGATTTCCTTCTTTTTTATAGCTAAGTAATGTTCCATTGTATATATGTACCACTTCTTCTTTATCCATTTGTTTACCAATGGACACCTATGTTGCTTCATATCTTGACTGTAAATAATGCTACAATGAACGTAAGCATACATACTTCTTTTTAAATTAGTGGTATTGACTTCTTTATATAAATACCTGGAAGTGGAACTACTAGTTCATATAGTAGTTTGATTTTTAATTTTTTAAGGAATCTCCATATTGTTTCCATAGTGGCAGCACCAGTTTATAATCTTACCAATAGTGCATGCAGGTTCCTTTTTCTCTATATCCTTGTCAACACTTACTTTTTGTTGTCTTTTTGATAATAGCCATTCTGATAGGTATGAAGGGATATCTCATTGTGGTTTTTCGCTGATTATTAGATATGTGATCCTGAGCATCTTTTCATGTGTTGGTCATTTGTGTATCCTATTTGGAGAAATGTCTAATCAGGTCCTCTGACCTTTTTTAATAGGGTTTTTTAAAATGTTGAGTTGTATGTGTTTTTTATGTATTTTGAATACTGACCCCTTATTGGATATATTACTTAAAAATATTTTCTCCCATTCAATAGGTTGCCTTTTTGTTTTGTTGATGGTTTTCTTTATGATGCAAAAGCTTTTTAGTGTGATATAGTCCCATTGGTTTATCTTTTGTTGTCTTTGCCATAAGAGACATATCCAAAAAAAAAAAAAATACTGTTAAGACCAATGTCAAAGTGTTTACATGCTTATGTTTTCTTCTAGAAGTTTTATAGTATCAGGACTTCCATTTAAATTTTTAATCCATTTTGAGTTTATTTTTATATATGGTGTAAAAATGTGATCTGGTTATAAATTTTTTGCATATATCTGTCCAGTTTTTTCAACACCATTTATAGAATAGACTATCTTTACCTCATTGTATACTCTTGTCATGTAAGTGTGGATTTATTTCTGGGCTCTCTATTATGTTCCATTGATCTGTGTGTTTGTTTCCATGCCAATACCATATTTTTTATTACTATAGCTTTGTAGTATAGTTTGAGATCAGGTAGTGTGATACCTCCAACTTTGTTCTTAGTTCTCAAGATTGCTTTGATTACTTGGGGTCTTTCATGGTTCCATATAAATATTTAGGATTATTTGTTCTAGTTCTGTGAAACATGTCATTGGTATTTTGATAAGGGTTGCATTGAATTTGTAGATTCATTTGGATAATATGGACATTATAATGATACCAATTATAAACCATGAGTACAATATATCTTTCCATTTATTTGTCTTATTCAATTTCTTTCACAATGTTTTATAGCTTTCAGAGTACTGGTCTTTTATTTCCTTGCTTAAATTTATTCCTAGGTATTTTATTATTTTTGATACAATCATAAATGGGCATATTTTCTTAATATCTTTTTCTGGTAATTCATTATTAGTGTATAAAAATGTAACAGATTTCTGAATACTAATTTTGTATACTGAATATTCATATGTTAATTTTAATAAATTTTTTGTAGACCTTTTAGGGTTTTCTAAAGGTAATATCATGTCATCAGCAAACAGTTTTACTTCTTCCTTTCAATTGGGATGTCTTTTATTTCTTTTTCTTGTCTGATTGTTGTGGCTAGGACTTCCAATATTATGTTGAATCAAAGTGGTGAGAGTGGGACAAACAGAAGTGATGCTACCACTGCCATTTCCCACCATCACCTCCTTAGTCATGCTGAAGCATGAGTTCTCCACAGACATTACCTGTGAAGGCTGATATAATGGGGTCACTTGAGTCCTCAACAAGCTGAAAGGAATTCAGTTTGTGATCGAACTGCCCAACAAGAAGGTTCACATTGACACTGAGCACAGCATGGACACTCTGCTGGATACTCTGAGGAAAACAGGGAAGGCCATTACTTACCTCAGCCCCAAATAGTGAGGGTCTGGGTCCCTAGCCTGTAGGATGGACCAAAGCAGGCAGGACATGCATCCTTTCCTGCCTTCCAAACAAATCTGGATCCTAACAATCCTGCTCAAGAATGGGAGTTTCTACAGAGACCCTCACTTGCCCTACTCCTCCCTAGCTTCCCTTCAAAAATCGAGCAGCTGTTTTTTGCAGGATGGGGGTTGAGAGTGGGCATGATTGTTGGTATCTATCTAAGCTTAGAGAAAAGGCTTCTAACTATTCACCATTGAGTATGATGTTAGCTGTGAGTCTGTCATACATGGCCTTTATTATGTTGAGATACGTTTCCTCTATCCCCATTTTGCTAAGAGTTTTTATAATAAATGGATGTTGAATTTTGTCAAATGTTTTTTCTTCATCTATTAATAAGATAATAGAAGTTTTACCTTCATTTTTTAAATGTGATGTATCACACTGATTGATTTACAGATATTGAACCAACTTTACATTCCTGGAATAAATCCCAGTTGATTGTGGTACATGACCTTTTTAATGTATTGCTGAATTCGGTTTGCTAAGATTTTGTTGAGACATTTTGCATTTTCATCAGAGATATTGTCCTATAATATATATTTTTGGTAACATCTTTGTCTGGTTTTGGTATCAGGGTAATGCTGGTATCATAGAATAAGTTGGGGAGCTCTTCCTCCTCTTCAATTTTTTGGACTAGTTTGAGAAGAATAAATATTAATTATTTAAATGTCTGGTAGGATTCATCTGTGAAGCCATCTGGTCCTGGACTTTCGTTAGAAGTTTCTTGATTACTGATTCAATTTCATTATTAGTAATTGGTCTATTCAGATTTTCTGTTTCTTCCTCATTCAGTCTTGAAAGATTGCATGTGTCTACAAATTTAGTCATTTCTTCCAAGTTGTCCAATTTGTTGGCATAGAATTGTTTGTAGTATTCCCTTAAAATTCTTTTTATTTCTGTGGTGTCAGTTGTCACTTCTCCTCTTTCATTTTGATTTTATGTATTTGATCCTTTTTTTTTTCTTACTGAGTCTAGTTACATTTTATCAATTTTATCTTTTCAGAAAACCAGCTCTTAGTTTCATTGATCTTTTCTAGTTTTTTTGTTCTTGTTTTCTTGTTGTAATTATTTCATTTATTTCCACTGTGATTTTTATTATTTTCTTCCTTCTACTCTCTTTGGGCTTTGTTTGATCTTCTTTTTCTAGTGCTTTTAGGTGTAATGGTCAGATTGTTTATTTGAAATTTTTCTTTTTGTTGAGGTAAGCCTGCATTGCTATGAGTTTCCCTCTTAGATATACTTTTGCTGTGTCCCATAAATTTGGGGTTGTTTTATTTTCATTTGTCTCAATATATATTTTAATTTCTTCCTTCATATCTTCATTTACACATGGAATGTTTCATAGCATGTTATTTAGCCTCCACATGTCTTTGTGTTTTTTCCAGTTTTCTTCTTATAATTGATTTCTAATTTCACACATACTCTTGTGATCAAAGAAGATGTGATATAATTTCTTTTTTTTTTTTTAATTTATTGGGACTTGTTTTTTGGACTTACAGCTGGTCAATCCTGAAAAATTATTTTATGTGCACTTGAAAGGAATGTGTATTCTGCTATTTTGGAGTAGAATGTTCTGTGAATATCTATTGAGTCTATCTGTTATAATGTGTCATTTAAGGCCACTGTTTCCTTGTTGATTTTCTGTCTGGATACTTCATCCATTGATGTTAGTGGAGTGTTAAAGCCCCCTGCTATTATTGTAATCATGTCAAACTCTCCCTTTATTTCTCTTAAAATTTGTTTTATGTATTTAGGTTTCCTTATGTTGGGTGCATAGATGTGTACAAGAATTATTTCCTCTTGCTAAATTGATCCCTTTATAGTAATCTAAGCTCCTCTTGTTACAGCCTTTATTTTAAATTTTATTTTGTCTTATGTAAGTATTGCTACCCCAGTTTTGTTCATTTGCATGAAATATAGCATATCCCAAAGAAATGTAAACACACTTTGAATGATTATAAAGCCAGTGTTTATTAACATATAGTTTATTTTCAAAATTTAAAAGAATCTCTACAAATGAGTAATTTTTTTGTCAAAACCTCTTTTCAAACTTATAACTATTCTGGCCTAAGCACTGCTGGCAATGTGAAGCAATGGAATCACAAACATCAAGAATCATTTCATTTGGTATTTGTTCATATTCTCATTCAATAGCTGCTTCAATTTGTTAACTGTTGCCAGTTTTGTACCATAAACTATCTTTTATGTGTCACCATAAAAAGTCTAATGGCCTCGGGTCTGGTGAACACGGAAGGTATTTTGCCTTCACCAGACTTCATCCATTATTTCAAATTGGTTAAACCTGGAAAGGAGACAAAATTACGTGAGTTATCAGCTGTTAAAATGTGTATACATATTTTGGGGACACCTGTATATTTTTTCACCACTCTACTTTCAGTCTGTGTGTGTGTCTTTTGATCTGAAGTGTGTCTCTTGCAGGTAACATATGTGCAGTTTTTTGTTTGTTTATTTGTTTGTTTTTAGTTTTGTTTTTTATCCACTCATCCTCCACCCTTTGTCTTTTTATTTTTTTTTAATTTGGGAGCATTTAGTTCATTTACATTTAAAAGTTATTAACAGGTATGTAGTTGTTGCCATTTTATTAATTGTTTTCTGGTTGTTCTTTTTTTGCTTTCTTCTTCTACAGTGATGACTTTCTATGTCTTTGAATGTCTTTTTCTTTATATTTTTGTGTATCTACTATAGATTTTTGGTTTGTGGTTACCATGAGATTTACATAAGCAATGTTTATGTTTATAGCAGTCTATTTTAAGTTGATGGTCACTTAAGTTCAGACATGTTCTAGAAGCACTACATTTTTATTCACTAACAACATTTATGTTTTTTGTCATTATATTTTACATATTTTATGTGTGTATCCCATAATTTATTATTGTGTTTATACATGATCTTGCTATTATTTTTTTAACCTTCATACTAGCTTTATAATTGGTTGATCCACTACTTTTACTAAGTGATTGCTTTTATCAGTGAGATTTTTCTTTCCTATATTTTCTTATTTTTAGTTTTGGTCTTTCCACTTTAAAAAGTCACTTTAACATTTTTTATAATGCTGGCTTAGTGGTGATAAACTTCTTTCATTTTACTTGTCTGGGAAACTATCCTTCAATTATGAACAATAACCTTATTGGGTAGAATATTCTTGGATGAATGTCTTTCTTTTTTGATCTTTCATCACTTTGAATATATCATGCTATTCTCTTCTGGACTGCAGCGTATCCATTGAGAAATCAACTACTAGTCTTATGGGAGCTCCCTTGAATGTAACTAGATATTTTTCATTTGCTACTTTTAAGAATCTCTCTTTATCTTTAACTTTTGGCAATTTATTTATGATGTGTCTTTGTGTGGGCTCCTTTAACTTCATCTTGTTTGGGATTCTCTGTGCTTCCTGAACTTGTATATCTATTTCCTTCACCAGCCTAAGGATCTTTTCAGTCTTTATTTCATCAAATAGGTTTTCTATCCCTTTTTTTTCTTCTTCTGGGACCTCATGATGTGATTATTAATATGCTTGATGTTGACCCAGTGGCACCTTAAATTATCCTCATTTTTAAAATTCTTTTTTCTGTTTGCTGTTCCAATTGGGTGTTTTCCACTACTTTGTCTCCCAGATTACTGATTCATTCTTCTGCATGATCTAATCTACTGTTAATTCCCTATAGTGCACTTTTCATTTCAGTTATTGTATGCTTCATTTGTGCTTGGTTCTTTTATATATATATATATATATATATATATATATATATATATATATACACACACACACACACACACACACACACACACACACACACATATACTCTCTCTTTGCTGACATTTTGAGTTCATCTACTCTTTTCCCAAGTTCATCAAGTATTCTTATAACCATTGTTTTGGACTCTTTATCTGGTAGATTGTTTGTTTTCATTTTGTTTATTTTTTTTTCTTGGGATTAGTCCTGTTCTTTCATTTGGAACAAATTTCTCTTTCTCTTCATTTTGGCTGGCTCTTTTTATTTTCTTCTATGTTTTAGATATATCTGCTATGTCTCTCAGTCTTGAAAGGGTGAATAACCATATATATAAGGTATCTTGTGGTGGGCAGTGGCTCAGTACCCTCTGTCACCAGAGCCAGGTGATCCAGGGATTTCTGCTGTGTGGGTTTCATGTGCCCTCCTATTGTAGTTGACCTGAGATTGCTGCTGGCATGTCGGTAGATGGGGTTTGTGCACAAACTGACTATCTATGAGTACTATCTGTGACTATTGTAGATGAGTTGTTGTTCAGCGACTGACCCCACAGGGTGGGAGTCACTTAAGCAGGGTTCTGGTGCCATTCAAGGCTAACTGTAGCCCCTTGGAAGGGGCTCTGGTGTGGGCCAAGGCTGGCCAATGCTTGTGCTGGGCTTGAAACCATTTGGAGTGAGATACAGTGCAAGTTAAAATCAGTCACTACTTGTGCTGGGCTTGGGGCCACTAGATTGGAGCTATGTTGTTAACTGAGGCTAGCATCACATTTTCCAGACTTGGGGCTCCTTGGTAGAAGCTACAGTGAAAGCAAATGCCAGCCACTACTTGTGTTGGGCTTGGGGCCGCTTAGTAGAAGCAACAATGTGAGCTGAGGCCAGCTACTACTTGTGCCAAGCTTGAAGGAACTTGGAAAAGACTATGATGCAAACCAAGGCTGGACATCACTTGTAGTAGGTTTGCAAGTGTTCAGGAGATATGGCAGTATCAGCAAAGACTGGCAGCCACTTGTGTGGAGCTTCAGGGCCTTTAGGAGACACTGTAGTTGAGGCTAGCCACTGTTGCTGTGGAGAGTCTGGAGCCTCTGGAAAAGGTTCTGGCTGGTCTAGCAAGTTGGGTGGGGCAGGGTCTCAGGGAAATGCTGGGGTGGGGAGAATGTTGTTAGCCAAGTTAATGGAGAGTGACAGATTTTGCACCTGCATGTGCCAGGCCAGCTCGGGTGGAGAGTTCAACAAAGGAACAATTGAATTGTGCCCACCAGTGCTTTTGTCCCCTGAGAGAGTTCCTTCAATCCATGCTTCTCCAGCTCTTGCTCTAAAGTTAATCAATTTAATTTCTGCCATATGTCCCAAGAGTTTCTCAAGCTACTGCCCTTGCACTGGAGCTTGGAACAGTTGGGTTTGTTCACAAACCCTCTAAGCATAGTGACTTGGTCTCCTACTTTCCTTCTACTCTCTTGGACTTAATCCTCACTGATGTTCAAAAATAGATGTTATGG